>JAWWLR010000002.1:50271245-50283881 GCA_035041075.1 Acraspis erinacei
TATAGGTTTTTATTTTCTACTTAGTCCCTTTCCTCTTCGTTATCTGCCTGTCTGGCATGGGAAACCCTATCTGTAGCAATTCTACCGCCAACATAGCCGTCAAAGTCAAGCACACCAAAATTAGTGCACACATGATCTTTTGTTATTTGTGATTTCACTAGTCTATATAGATTTTTTATTGCAGCAAAACGATACACTTCTATATCTGAATCAAATTTAGTATTTTCAATCATATTCAAATTTCAAATTTTCATATTCAAATTTCGGAATATCCTCAAGAGTAATTGGAAACTTGATATCATTATATTTGAGTTCTGAACCATCAAGGTTAGAATAAGGAATAGTTCGATCCGAATGGATTTTAACAGGATAAAAACCTTACATTACTGACCAGAGAAAACAATATGAATCTTTATTTTTAATATTGATCACAGCTTTTTTTCTTTGTATAAAATCAGGTAATTCAATGACAGTTGAAGAACCAACTTGGAAAGGTGCGTATCTATTAATATTACCCCTTAAGTTTACGATTTCTATCATACTCTAAATCAAATCTGTTGTTTATAGATTATCAATTTTAACTTGAACCTGCTCTCTGACTTTTTCTTTAAACAATCCACCAATGCAGTTTCATCGAAAGTTCACTCACGCCAGCTCCTGTTTTCAGCAACTTCTTGAACGTTCTGCTGGCTGTCTTAAAATTAGCGATCAGTGCCATAACCACACGTTTTTGTCCCATAGATATATTTTTGATCTTCCTCAGAATTTTGTTTAATATTCTGATTTTTTTAGTTCCTTCCCTCGTCCACCATCTAATTTCTTCAGCAGATGGGGGTGGCGCTTTTCAAGTATAAGTTGATACCCCGTCTTCATTATTTGCAGAACATTTTTATATCTTTCGAAATCCATTTTAAAATTAAAATGGAATCAACACCTAAACTACACTTTTCAGGTTTAAAGTTATTTTAAGTTATGTATGTTTTTCATCAACTGATGGAATCACAGAAAAAAATTGTACTTTTAAATAAATCTTAGAGTCTTTTTACACTTGAAACGCACTGGGCGGTTGCTCTCCGAAGCAGATATAAACGGCTCATCCGGCAGATTTGGTCTTCCAAACTGTCGGCAAAGCACAAAGTATCTGCAAAGAACATGCTTACCATCCCGATAGTACTCTATTCATTTGGAGTGGTCCCATGGACGAAGAAGGAGCTCCGATCCCTTAATATCGGGAAACGAAAGGTTATGCACATAAACAACAGCATGCATCTTAAGTCTTCTGTTCCGCGACTCTACATCTAACGCAATCAAGGTGGTCGTGGAATATTGAATCTTGAATGTCTTCAAAGCAGGATTATTCTGTGTACAGCACATAGAGTCAAAATTGAAGAGACCCTCTTCTTAAATTCGTCAGGAAGCACGAAGAAGTGGACAAAGAAGCGTTTCTAAAACAAAGCAGCGGAGCAGGCTGCTGAAACAGTCGGACTTAACATCAATATCAGGGGTGAGAAAAATGCATCAACTCTTGTCCATCTCCAGTACTCACTCCTGAAGGCCCGGATTCAGAAAGTACAAGAGAAAAACTTCCGGGAACAGCTCCTACATAAGAGGATGCACGGCATCTTCCACAGAAATGTGGAGGATCAGACAATGTCGTGTGAGCTAACTTTTGCTTTCCTTAAATCACCCGGATTAAAGTCTGGCACGGATGGTTTCATTTTGGCAAGTCAAGATGGTGTCATTTCCACCTTAACATACCGTCGCAATGTTTTGATCCAAGACATGCCCCGAGAATCTAGGACACATACTATCTAGTTGTCCAACTCATGCGAGAATGACCTACATCCAAAGACACAATGCGGCACTAAGAGTTCTTTATTACCATCTCTGCCACTCTTACGGCATTAACCTTAATGTCGCTCCGCTAAACGCTGCTAGGGAAATAAGAGTCAATTGTCGAGAATGAGAAGTGCCGCATATACTGGAACTTTATATTCTCGACAAATGTTTCTGTTGCACACTCGAGGCCTGACATAGTTCTCCTTGACTTCGAGTAGCGAACCATGTTCGTTACCGAATTTTCGGCACCAAATGATAAAAACATCATAGCCATGGTAAATGAAAAGAAAGAGAGTTATAGAGACCTTGTAAGGGGGTTGCGACGATTGTACCCGGGATATTCTGTTCAATTAATCGTCCTTATCATCGGCGCTCTTGGTGGTGATAAGCTTACAATTGTTAATAGCCTGAAAAGGATCCCTGTGTGTGAACAATAGGCTAAAACACATGCGGGGAAAATGCAGATGGCGGTCGTACTGGGGCGCTCCGTGTCCTCAGGGTGCACGAAACTTGCAGGATCATCGTGTTGATTCCCTTACAGACTGTAACCACCTATCTTTGTCTTATGAAACTTTGAAATTAAATTTTGATTTAAATTATAAAAATTAAACTTGTTCATACAATTTTGTATGTGTGCCGGAACTAAGGCATTGTTTCTACATTTGATTAAGAACGTACGTTGTTCCTTAAGAATAACCAATCTTCTATTGGTGTTAATCCAATTTCCGATATATTTCCTTGTGGTATGTCCATACTTCTCCGAAATGTAAGACACTAGTATTGTAGCTAAAGCTTCTTTTCCCAGAAGTGCACAAACCAAATTTGAAATGGAGATTAATTGTTTCCACAATTGGATCTCCTAGTTAGAACTTAGCTAAATATATTTCTAATACTTTAAATTAAATTAAAGTTCCTTCTTCACACTCTATAGATTCATTGGACATTGTTTCAATGTTTGATAACTTTTCATTAGATCTAGAATTAGACTGCGATGAAGAAAAACTAATACAAAATAAAAATCTAACTAAAATAACGAAAACTGAATCTTTAGTAACTACTAAAACTGTTTTCAATAATATTGTTATCTCTTTTAATGGGAAATATTATAAACAATTAAACTGCTATCCTATGGGTTCACCATTGTCTCCTATAGTTCCAAATTTGGTTCTAGAAGATGTCGAAACAAGAGCTTTAAAAATTTTTGAATTTTAAACATATTTTATATGAAAGATATGTGTGTGATGTTTTAGCTATTGTTCCTACTAAAAAAATTAACGATTTCATAAATACATTTAAACGTATTGAAAGTGCCATACAATTTACATTTGAACTTGAACATAATAATTCAATAAATTATCTTGATTTACAAATTATAAAAACAACTGAAGGTAAGTTCCTTACCGATTGGTTTAAAAAGCTTCATGGTCTGGCAGATATCTTAATTTTAATTCCCATAATTTATATTGTCAAAAGGTCGGCCTAATAAAAGGTTTAATAGATAGATAAATTAAATTGAGTGATATTACATTCAGGAAAGAGAATTTGGATCAAATTAAAATCACTTTAGTTCAAAATAATTATCCGCTTCCTTAGATAAATAGTATTATTCGAAAACGAATTCATGAAATCCATAATGTTTCTAGTAAGAAAAAGAACTAGTTTGACATGTACAATAAGTTGGATTTAAAAGTTACGTTACCGTATGTTCAAGGAGTCTCTAAAAGGTTGCGAAGATCGTTAAAAAAATGCAACGTAAATGTTTATTTAAGTAATAAAAATACTCTTTAAAATTTTTTAAAATTTTTCTGGAATTGTATATCTCATTAAATGTAATTGTTGCGAAAAAGTTTATATTGGAGAAACCGGTAGAAGATTAAAAACTAGAGTTTCGGAACATAAAAGAGACTGTAGAGTTGATAATTTTAATACAGGTCTTTTACAATATTGATGGAACTTAAACCATTATTTTTATTTTGACTTTACTAATATTAAAATTCTAGCAAAAGAAAAAAATACATATAAAAGACCCATAATAGAATCCATTTTTGTAAACAAATATATTAATATTTCGATTAACTTACAGAAAGAAATTATGAATATCAAAAAAATATATCAAAGTATTTTAAAACAAACAATAACCATGTTTAAATTCCAGTTGCTTTAGAGCGCTTTCCTCATTTGCGGTTCCTTTAAATGTTCGCCTTTCTTCTGTATTAATGAATTTACCACCTTAATTATATGTCTCTTGTCTACTTTGCTATATCTTCGTCGTTGTCCAAAAACATTTAAAGATTTTTTTTCTGTTAATTAAAATGTAATTTCTTTACAAAAAAAAGCCTCCTTAATTTATATGAGGCTTTTCTTTGATACGTTTTTTGTTTCTTTTTATTTCATTTGGTGACACACATCATAAGTATTTTAATAAAATTACTTTAAAAAATTGACTCGACTCCAAAAATGGAATATTCTTGTTCTGTACAAGAAAATTAACCCAGGTATTTTCCTTCTGTCTCTATTTTTAAAACGGATTTGTTTATAATTATGTGTTAGAAACGATCGCTCTGTATATATTATTTATTTAGATTCTCTGAAAAAGGCACGCAGTGATGGCCGAAACATAGAATTTTATTAAACGAACTTTAAAGTAATTTTCGGTTTGATTATTTTAATTGAATGAAGACCGTAAGACCTACAAAAATTCTTACACATAATTACATTGACGGTCGAAGAAAAGATTGATTTGATTCTCATCAAATCTATTTATTATTCATAATTATAGTTAAAAATTCAACTGTTTGCTGTTAAATAAATTGTTTTGTAAAGTATCCATATTTTTTTCTTGAGAATTCATCAATTTGGTAGGAAATTAAACAATATGTTTAAAAATTTAAAAACTTGTGTAAAAATCATATTTTTGGGTAAAAAATTAAAATTTGGCAGATAATATGTCTTCTTTAGTTTAAAATTTTATCATGTTTATAAAAACTCATGTATTTTGTTAAAAATTCGTGTTTTGTAGTAGGACATTAATCTTCTTGACCGAAAATCCATCGTTTTGTTGAAAATATAATTACTTTATTGCAAATTATGTCTCTCTTTTGTTTACAAATTATTTTTTACCTGAAAATTTAAATATTTCATTTTTGCTTGAAACCTTATCCTACATATTTTTTAAGTTAAAAATTCAACTATTCGATAGAAAATTCATATATATTTTGTTCAAAATCGTTCTTGTGGATATTAAATTATGCTTCGTTTTTAAAAGTTCAACTTTTTGGTTGAGAATTCCACCATATTGTTAAAACTTCATCTTTCTTGATGGAAAATGACCATTTGACGTTTTAGGCTTAAAAACTTAGAGTTATCTGACTTGAGACGTTTTATAGACGTTTTTATTATTTTAGAAAGGAAGGTTGGACTTTTGTTTTAGTTGAAAAAAAGGATATTTGAAGAAAAAGGCGTGTTTATGGTTGGGTGTAAATCTATTCTAGACATTTTATGAGATATGAAAAGTTTTGGGCAGATTTTTAAAGATTCTGTAAATATTTATTTGGATGTCAAAATAATTAAATATTATTTTAGAGAATTTATAGACATTTATGGGGGTCGTAAAAAAAGGTTAAATTCAATTTTAGAGATTTTGTAGGCATTTTCAGAGCTAGAAAAAGGTTTATGTACAATATCATGGATTTTCTAGATATTCTTGATGATTTAAAACATTTAGGCCGCAGTTTCAGGGAGTGCCTAGACATTTTTAGAGTTGTATAAATTTATCTAATTCGCAAAAATGTTTTTAAACAATTTTTAAGTTCGGTATGATATTTTGAAGAGTGGACATTTTTAAAGTTGAAAAAAGGAGTTAGATGTATTTTTATGCTCTTTTTGGGTTTGAATTTGAGAAATGTTTGAATGCATCTTGACGCAATATCTATATAGAAGTTATATAGTTAAAAAAAGAATGCAATAATAGCGATTTTCTAAAGATTCTTTAGAATTGAAAAATAGTAGGAAGCAGTTTTGAGAAAATTTCTACAGACTTTTTAGAATGATGTCAATGTAGGGATTTCATAGGCATTTCTTTAAATTAGAAAAAAGATACGAGGCAATTTTTAGAGTTTCTAGACAATTTTGGAGTAAGAAAATAGAGATGGATGTAATTGTTTGTATTATCTAGGTTGGAATTTAAAAATAGATCGAATACAATTTGGTAAAAGAACTGTAGAATCTTTTTAGTGTAAGGACACGGTTAAATTTATCTCTTGAAATTTTTTAAGCATTCTTTTAAATTAAAAAATATAAGAAACTAACTTTAAAGGAATTTCAAGTTATTTTTTAGAGTTAGGGTACACAGGGGAATTGCAGACGCCCTTCTAGTGAACGACAACTGTGCAATGAAAATGCTTTTATTAAAATTCCAGAGATATAAAATCGATACTTGTACATGCATAAATATTCTATTATTCATGTAATTTCCATTTCAATATTTATTCAGTACAAAATTACTGAATTTATATTAAATAAATACCATTTTTCTTGCCACCTACAGAAGGACATGTTGACATTATAAAAATTAGTAATTTCGTTAATTTGAAAGTCCTCTGAAATTTAAAAGAAAATGTATTTCTTATTTTGTTGTATTTTCAGAATTTAGATGATTATATTTTGAAATATAATTAACTAAATATTAATTACAAATTGGAGTAGATCTAATATATTTGAAATATTTTTATCCTACCTTCAAAACCAGTGAACGAAATACGTATCCCTCAGTGAACGAAACCCAACAAAAGGAAGTTTTCAGAGAATTACACGCATTTTTTTAATGATATCCATGCTGCTATGATTGCTATTTTCTTTTCTAATGTCTATGACATCGCTTTCTAAGAGTATTTAATGTTCAAAATCTTTTTAATTGATTTTGGATTTCTGAACATCAAAAATCAATCACCGACACTCCAAAAGGAATTGGACGAATTCGTGAAATGATCAAATAATTATCTTATTGGGTACTATCTGAAAACGAAAAAATCTGCCCTTTTAGATGAATTCATCTTCGTTATCAAACAATAAGCATTTAAATTAATATTCTCCTATTTCTAAGAACTTTTTGTTAAGGTGTCGGTAATACCCCTGTTTACCTTTGTGGATTTTGTAGACAGTATTTTAAGTTTAAAAAAAGGTAGAATGCAATGTTTAATTGTCTCTGGAGATTTTTAGGGTTGATAAATAGAGTTGGATGTACATCTTTCATGTAATGTACAGTTTTTCGAAAAAATAATTTTTTTATAAAAAAAAAGGAAAATATTGGTACAAAATGTAGAATTGGTTCGAATGGGAGTTGTGGCACACTTCTGTCCCCCATGAGACGTTGGAAAGGGGCAGGTATGTCACCTACATTATTCGTGTAACCAGTCCCAGGGGACTGGCACTTTTGGATGAAGTTCCGAGAAGTACGTACCTTCTGGAGTTTCGGCAAAATATACTTGTTGGAACATCCTATTTTTCTCGAAAAATAATAAATTTAGACGATAAGTTTAAACAACATAAAACTCCAATTTTTGTCTTAAGGCTAAAACTTTTATTCAAGATTGTTTTCTCTCAAACCAATATTTATCGAGATATAGTGAACAAATGATAAAAACACTGCAAATCAAATTTGCGACATTTTCACTATCATTTTCGTAACAAGCGAGTGGAATATATACGTGGATATACCTAGTTATGTATGTCTGTTTCCACGATAACATTTGAAAAAATTAATCTATATTATATTGGCCTTTGGTACACTCTTTTAGTGTCCTAAACTAAATAATTCAAAACATGAGCATATTTTGAATATTTTCGTGACCATTTTTTTACAACATTCAAAAATTCTCTGTACGGATATTCAAAGTATTCTAAAAGTCGAACAATTTATGCAAATGACTTTTTTAATCAAACAAAAAATTACCAGAATTATAACATATACAAAATTCCAAAAAATACACGAAAATGAACATTTTAAGCCAAACAACGCACATATGAAAAAAATACGAAAAAAGAAAAGTGTTGCTTTTTGAATGCCCTTCCAAATTATCATAACAGCTTTTTTAATTTACTGGAAAAATTTAAAATTCAAATTTTGAAAGCATAACAAATAATGGAAAATCCATAAATTACATTTTTTCAAGGTTGGTGACCTTCTCAGCATAAAAAAAACGAACCAGCTATGACTCTCGGTTGAAACTATTCCCCCCTCCCCCCTCATTAATCGAAGTTTCTCGCAACTGTTGTTGTAACTGGACTCTCCACCCTACTAAAAAAAGCAATAGGGCACTGAGGTTAGGGATACAATTTAGAAGTAAAAAACGGTAAGCCTGCTGTGCAGATCGTATGTCTAACGTTTAAATCATAAAAATAACATTGGAAATGAGAACATTCAGTTGATTAAAAAACGGCAGAAGTTGCAATAAAATGTTTCATAAAAAATATTTGTTTTAAAGAATGCGCTTTTTTTAACGAGACAATGAAACTGCGTGCGTTTTAATAGGAATGCTTGTTATGAATTGTAGTAATATACATGTATGTAAATGATATACAATTTGAGGGACAGACTCGAGTGCGAAGCACAAAGTACGTGATGAGAATGTGTTCATTAAAGCCGTCGGATCTTTAACAAAAGAGAATTCACAATCACCAAAATACTCTGTTCAATGCTTTGAACTTTAGTTTTAAAAAGTCTATTCACAAAGACCGCGAGCCAAGCGCAAGATAAATATTTTATTGAGCGCGAAGCGCGAGAACCAACAGTCCACAAATTTGTATTGTCTCGCTATCATTTCTGGACATATCTTGAGGCATTCATGTCTCCTGGGATATTCTCGTCGCTTTCATATTATGATACGAAAATACCCTAATCTTGTTGGTAATGTCGACATACTTACACTTGAACAAGTAATTGCAGTTCCTTGAATGCTGTGAGCTTCGTGCGCACTCACACACAAACACCTTACACATATATGATTATGAGTTTACGTATACACATGTACAATTGTGCATATATGTGTGTCTTTATCTGTGCGGTGGCGAGAAGTATCACCGCATATCTGCCTTTTGTGTTCAGGACGCCTGAAGCAACTCGATTTCGATCTTCCAAAGCCCAAACGATCTTCGCATATAATGCCGCGAGTTCCACACCCCCAAACTCCCGTAATAACCGCGAATCGTTCATTCCCAACATTTTCGTGAATCAGATTAGAACACCGAGTAGCTTACAGTCCGTCCGCGAATTAGAGCCGGTCCTCAAAGGAGTCTCTATATTATCGCAGGAAGATAGCGCAGTGAATTAAAGATTAAATTTATCACCGTTTATGGGTTTACGGGATTTGTGATGTCTCTCCCTGATACGGTAGTTCTTCGTTATTTCATAGATACATTTTGGAAATTGTTAGAACTGCATGGAGAAAAATATGTACTTCGGTATTTTTCAGAAACGGCAACTGCATAAAATTCTAGTCACATGTTTCAGAAAAATCTGTTACAGTTTTGAAATTTTCAGTTACTGCAACTGAAAAGTTCAAGAGGTTAAAAATTTTTTCTTTTTATTAATTTTAATACAAAGCACGTAGTCTATATTTGTCTTAAAAGTATAAATAGAACAAAAATATGAGTGAAGTTCGTGCAAACGACATCTCATGTATCTATGTTATAATAGGACGTAAACTAGTTGTATCAAATATATAATCAAAGCACATCTTTTATAAGGAGTTTTTTTCAGATTTCATTCATTGAATGTATTATATAGCATAGTTACTTACATATAAACTTCGGTCGTATATAGTTTTACTATAATTTTTGTTTTTAATACAAATATATACTGCAAATTTATATTAAAATTAACGAGCTAAGAATATTGTCTCTATATATTACATATCTGCAGAGAGTTAGTCACAAAATTGATACAAAATGTTATTTATGTAATTTTATTATCAAAATTTTTTATTTTCAACCAGAAAATACGAATTATCCTCAAAAAATAATGGATAGCAAAACAGTTAAACCTTCGATCAAAAACAAAATTTCAACTAAAATATGAATGTTTCACAAAAAAATGACCTCTTAACAAAGTGGTTATACGAAAATTTTCAAAAAAAAAGTTGAACCGTCAAACAGAGAGAAGATTAACCTGCAAGCACACAATGGAATTTTTATCAAAAAAGGATGAAATTTCTATTTGTAAACCCAAAAAACGATGTTTCAACAAAACAATTGAATTTCTACCAATTTTTTGCCAGAAATCACATGTTTAATTAAAAATCCAGATCAATTTTTGATTAAATAAGCAAAAATTAACTTCAGGTGGCAATTTTTGGTGTTCGAAAATAATTATTTTAATTTAAATATTGCAATTATTACTTTAAATTAAAGTTAGTCTAATGCAAATTTAGATATTTTCGCATTTGAAAAAGGGGTTTGGATCAAACATAGGTTAACCTTCTAGACATTGTTAAGTAGTGGAAAAGAAGATTTAGGTGCAATTTCAGAGATTTTTCAGTCATTTTTCTAGTTTAGAAAAAAAGTACTGATTTTTTAGGAGTGTTAGACATTTTTTCTGGCTGGAAAAAAGTTGGATGTTTCATAAGGTCTTTGTATACGTATATGATAGATTTAGAAACAATTTTAGGACGCACTCTAAGCTTAAAAACTTTCAAAGTCTCCAAGTATCTTGTAAATTAGTCATTCAGAGTCATTCAGAATTCTTTAGAGATTTCTTGGAGGTGGAATAAGGAGTCAAATGCAGATGCTGGTAAAAGTTTAAGGGTTTTATTAAAAATTGTTTGCTGTTGGAAAAAAATATGAAGGCAATATAAGGATTTTTAGAGACATGTTAGAGTTGGAAGCAATTCCAGTTCCTTCTATAAAAATTGTAAACCTGAGTAATTCAGAACTTTCTACGAATTTCTTGGAGGTGACGAAAAGAGTCTAATGCAAATTTAGAGATTTTCTGAATTTTCGAATTTAAAACAGATGGTTAGATGCAAAGTTAGGTTAAATTTTGGGACGTTTATTACATTTGGGAAATGTTTCGGGTGCAATATGAGGGATTTTCTAGTCACTATTGTAGTTTGTTAAAAGAGTTAAATTCATATTTAGGGGTTTAAGGCATTTTCTACCAGTAAAAAATATTGAATTGAGTGTAAGGAGTTTTCAGACAATTGTTATAGTTGGGAGAAATTTTTATACATACTCTCAGCCCAAAAGCTTTAAAAGCTTCAACTTTAATTTCGTTTACCCTTGTTACTATCGATATTTTAACGTGAATCATTTCGCATTTGTTGAGCTTTTTTGGAGGTGGCAAAAAGAGTTAAATGAAAATTTATAGAATTTTCTTATTTTTACTTTAGAAAAAGAGGGTTGGATGCGTTAAGTGGACTTTCCAGACATTCTAGCCTTTTTTAACTTAAATTCTAAAGAATCTTCCAGTTCAATTTCGGTTCTATTTCATCCTATTAATATTTTTAAAGTGACTAATTCAAAGTTTTCTAGAGCTAGGTGGAGAGCAAAGGCGAATGCAAATTTAGAGATTTCCTGATTTGAAAAGAGGATTGGATGCAAGTTTAAGTTGACTTTCTATACATTTCTTACAGTCATGACAAAAAAGTTTTGGGAATTTTTTGCAGTTCGAAATGTAATTTTTTAAAGTTTCCCCTTAAATTTCATTTCCAGTAAAGTAAATGACAGTCTGTCCAGAGGCAGACTGCGTAAATAATGGTTAGAATGTGTGAATGAGACCCTAGTTAGAAGAGACATAAGAAGCCATAGAAACACGAGAGCCTACATGAAAAAATGCATGGACGTTAATGAAGCCAGAGAAGTATATCAGGATAGAAAAATATGGCGGCAAATAGTTAATAAAAAATAAAAAGAGGGTCAGTAGAGTGAATGTTGCGGAACTACCTTATTATTTAAATTCATAATACGATAGTTCTAGATCAAAAATTTTAAGGTCTATACTGTATTCTAAACATGTTTTTGGACACTATAGACTTTTCTCAAATTTTTTCCAACGTATTATTAGCTCTGAGGTCATGTGAAAGTTAAGGTGTTTGAGCAATGGGCCGCGGGACATCATTTTTACTTGTATTTTGTTAAATAGCTCTGAACGAAATTTTTTACGCATATTAGAGAAACAGCATTTTATCCAGAAAACTTAGCGGATTCGTGTGATTGTCATTTCAACCTCCTCACATTTTTTTCTGCGGAGTCACTGCCTTCTAAATTCGAGGGTCTTGATTTATTGTGGCGATATTAGGACAATATTACCCAGGCGGAAAAATTATATAGTTTATATGTAGTGTCAAGTATAGTTTATAATATTCAGTTGCTTTATGAAAAAAAATGTACAAAACAAATGAATAATATATATTATACTTCACACTATATATAAAAGATTGATTTGATTCAACAAAATTATTTGAGTATGCTTAGTTGATTTAACCAAATAAATGTTTTGACCGGAATATATCATTTATTACAACAAAATTTGTTTAAATTAACGAGAAAATTTGGTTGATTGAACCAAATACTTCCATTAACTACACTAGGCATACCAACACAGAGTACGTCAGCCCACGCTGGTGCCCAGTTCGCACGCCGAAACGTGTCGAAAATATCGTGCATAGTGTCATCAATTTATGAAAAAATGAATTCTACGAACAGCGGGACACTCAGAGTGTCAAATTTATTGCAAAACTGGAGTCTGTAGCAACCTCCGGAACATTATGAATCTTAGTAAACATTTATTTCGCAGGTTGCAGT
>JAWWLR010000002.1:50435269-50446923 GCA_035041075.1 Acraspis erinacei
GTGCACCTCTGTCTCACTCCAATGCGCGCCTTAGCGTCTCCATGCCTTTTCACCCTCTCACACTCCACCCTGTCTTCTATCCTCTTCTAACACACTGGCGGCCGCCGGGGAGCTCAACCGATTCTTCAACTCGAAACGGCGGTAGAAATTATCGGAGAAATTAATAAAAAGGGGCTTGTAAATAAATAAATTGTGATACACCACCTTCTGGTTATGTAATTATCTACACATGAGGTTTTATTTTGTAGCAACTCTAAAGTAGTTTAGATAGTTAGACTAGTAAGGTTAAAACTCACAATTAACTTAGTTAAGGTTCGTTTCTTTATATAGTTCTAAAGTAGAAAAAAATTAACAAATAATTGACTAATTAAAATAAGACGGAATAGTAGGGTCGTATGGAGTTTGTAGACGATTTCTTTTAATTTTTTTTTATTATTATAAACAATAAGAATAACCAAAAACTCCAACGGCCCTTCTGTTCGCCCTAGCTTCATAATTCTTGCGGGATAACGAAGTTAGGATAAAACCTAGATTAACTTTTTAATTTCATATTTTTATCTAGATTTTTTATATTTTTAATTTTACATTAAAAATTTGTAATTTTATGAAATCTCGGTGTCGACGCTTGGAGACCGAGGTAGTGCCTCACGTTCGGTCACCGGAATAGAGACTCGACCATCAAGAGTCAGTCGTCTTACGATTTTGACAGAGGTCAGACCCGCTCTGCTTCTCTGATCCGAACTTTGAATAAAGAGTCCATAGAACCTAATTTTCAGCTCTCTTTGCTTAGAACATACTCCAGTATATCCGTAAATAGTTTCAGCTTCGTGTGTGATTCCATTCGTGCTTCATATTAATCGTCGCCTGTGTTTTGGGTAATCGTGTCTTCCATCGTTGTCAGCTTTTCCTCATCGAACAATCCAGATCGAGTGTAATTACCATAGTTCCGCGCCAATTATCTTCTCGTTATTTAGTGTTCGGTGTCTCAGGAGAGTTAGTGATGTTCGCGAAAATAGTGTGTTCGGTGCCTTTCACTGATTGAGTGGAGCTTCGGCCGAAAGGTTGCTCTCCTCTCGATTAGTTCGACACCTTCCGTAGTGTCTGCGTTGGCCGAAAGGTTAGCCAGCCATTACCGAACGGGGAGAAAGCGGGCCGAACAACCGCGTCGTAGATAAGTGGGTGTCCGCAGAAGTTCCGCACGTCCGTAGCGTGTACGGAGCCGCAGCCCAACCAACCCCTTTTATAACAAGGGAAGAACGGGTATCGCGACCTAATCGCCGGACGAGGCGCCGTCGTGTGAGGCAAGCCGAGGAGGCAGCTCTTCCTCCAGAGGAACGTGAGAGGAGGATCGCAGCCTGACGGGCGGCCAACGCGGAACGTGTCCGTCGCACAAATCTCGAACGCGACAGGAGGCGCGAGGAAGCGCGACGGCACGAGGAGGAGGCGCAACGACAGGAGGAAGCGTCGCGACAGCACAGAGAAGAGGAGGAGCGCCTTCGAAAGGCTGAAAGGCGTCAGCGGGAAGCAGGGGAGCCACGGGAACGAGCAGCATCTATCGCGGCAGTCTCCCGAATCTCGGGCCCGGCATACACCCCTAGCAAAGCCGACCTTATCATTCCAGGAGGTTCGAACCTCGTAGAAATCCGCCTAGGAGTGTCCGGCACCAAAGATCCTCGAAAACGTCGTCCCTTTCAAGATTGGACCAACCCTTGATCCCTACGCCTACCCGCGTTCAGAAACGATTCGCGGTACGCGTTTCCACCAGTGAACCTCGCGCGCCGAAACGGGTCCCCCATTTCCGGACCAAGTCACCCCATCGTCGTGGAGTGCCCCTACTCTCCACCCTACCCGCGGGGGTCGAAGGTTCCCCCTTACACGCCTTTGCCAGCACCGGGCGATTTTATCAAGTTCAGATTCGTCCCCGTGGAAGGGAAGGAGAACGCGACACCCTCCCCTCGTCCAGACACAAACGCCGAGGCTCATTCTTCGAGCGCTCAGAAGGCGCCGCCTGCTAGCCTGCCCCAACCGGGCCTTCCCAGCACGCCGAATAACCACCCTACCACCAACGAACCGGGATCTGACGTGCTGCTAATATCAGCCTTTGAGACACCGGAGACGTTTTCCACTATCCTCGTGGAGCCTCCCGCAAATCGGTTCTGCGGGACACACAGGCGTACTCCTCTCCTTTCCTTTATCCTCCCCTCCCCAAAACAACAACGGGCCGACGGGCGATAAACGTATTCTTTTCGTGCGGGCGTGTTGTCCGTATGTGTGCCACTCATGGATGGTTTGTCGGCGTGGCAGCGCCTCCTCAAAGGTGACATAAAACGGGTGCAACTGCCCCCGCCCTCTAGTCAACGCAAGGTTCCCCAGGGAATCAAAGAGTTGGAGGTTTGGCTACAGAAGAGAGAGCGCGCAACTACTGTGGCACGGCCTACGCCACGAGCTGAATAGCCCCTGACTAGCGCCTCAGTGACACTATCTTTTACCATTCCGCGTCGCGAGTCACTATCTCTCTTCACCTTCACTCTTCCGACTCGTGGCATTCCTTTTCCTTCCTTCATCTTCTTCTTCCCCCCCCCTGCATCTTAACCTAGACTCATCACCTCTTCCCTCCTTCCCTTCCCTCACTGTTTCTCTATCCGCACTTGTGCCATACAACAGCACCGGTAGGTAGAGAACAGTGTATCATTTGACAATCCCTAGAGCTAGATGTGGTTGCTCTTTATTTTTAGAAGAGATCTTAAGATCATCCATGTAAATAAAATGAGTGACCTTGTGCTCTCCATTTGCAGGTTTATCGGAACGATACACGTGGGAGTGGAAAAGTGCTAGCGATAGTGATAATAATATGAGGCAAAAGAGGAGTGAGCTCGTGGTGTCGCCTTGAAAGACACTTCTCTTTAAGGTGACCTTGTTAGTCGTCACACAATTTTTTCCAGATGAGATAGTAAATTTGGTTTTCAATCCAGGCCATCGATAGGCCACGCTGGTAGGATGCGGCATCTTTACAGACACATCTATGGATAAGCAGGTTCGGTCGACATCCTACTACGCCTTTCTGTGAGCCGTGTTTTTCATACATTTCTTGCCAGACACACACGATTGTCCGAACAATCTCTCATTTAGGATAGCTGTGAATATCTTATACAGTGTGTTTAGTCAAGAGATTGGCCTGTAATTCTTTGGGTCACCTAAGTTGCCCATTTTCAGCAGGATTACTGTGCGACCTTTCACCACACACTCCGGAATTGGCTCTTCCGACTTCATATATGAGGTGAAAATACGGGCTAGATGCTGATGGGTTGAAGGAAACTTCTTCTATCAGAAGGTCTTACATTTTTCACCTCGAAATGGATCAGAGAGAATTGTTGGTTTTCTATGACCCACCCCTCTTTCCGCTTTAGACTTGTCTTAGCGTCAGATAGTATCCATATTCTCTCAACAATATGCTGCCTGATGGTCAGCAGCTTGGACTTGTTAAGTGTGTGATAACCGATCCGGAGTTCACGCGCGAACTTTCGAACCTTGGCCGTAAAATTCCTGTCAGATGTTAAGTACTCAATTACACACTGAATCCGGAATCTGTATGGCGAAATGATACATTCGTCTTTTGGTCTTACGATCAACGATTGGTTTTGTTTTACAGTTCGCATTGGCCAAAGCTCTCGCTGCATTATACATACCAAAATTGATAGACCACAGGTCGGATTCTTCGGAAAATTGTCCACGAAGCTCGCTGTCCATTTCAGACAGATATTTAGGCTTGAGGGAAACCTGGATGTTGATGTTTCTCCGGCTCATAAACCATTGCTCCTCCTCTATAGTATGCCGGGTTGTTCTGGATGTTGTAGAGGAGGCATTTCGCTTACATAGAGATATTCAGACAGAAGTAATTTCCGTAAGAAATTGTTTTTACGCCCCGCTTCAATATTAAAATTTCTGATTGTCACATAAGTGGAAGGTTCCTCTTAAGAGACAATCAGAAATTTTAAAAGCGAAGGTGAAAATTAATCTTACCATGGAAATACCTAATCAAGCCCTGTTAACATTTTTTATGTAAATGGACTTTATTTTGGTCAAAAGTCGAATAAAAAACTAAATCCCGTTTAAATTGCATCGTGCCAATGATTAGTAAAGCTAGAATAAAGAACACTAGTATGTAGCAATAAAATTAATTTATTTAAATGAAAAGTGCTCATACGTAAAAAAATTTCCTTTCTTCCTTGATTAGTCCCATATTTTCCAATCTTCCTTAATCATATCGCTGCCTTTTTCCGCAATCATCATAACCGCCGCAACCGGGTTTGCTCTGACAACTACTGGCATATTCGAAGCATCAATAACTCTCATTCCTTTTACTCCATAAACCCTTAATCTTGGATCAACAACAGCCCCAGAATCCCTAGTACCCATTTTGCATGTTCCAACAAAATGGGACGACAAAGCAGCATATTGCACGACAATACATTTAAAATAATCATCACTTCCATATTTAAACTGCTTGCAAAGTGATTTTGGTACTTTATCAAGCTCATACCCACTATCCTTAAAAATTTTAGTATCTGCAAGTTTCAAAATAACGTGTATACCTTCAACCAAAGTATCTATGTCAGATTGTACTCTAAAATTTCCAGGGAAAATCAAAGGATTGCCCATAACTGGATCAGTTTCATTAAGTATAATATGCCCTCTAATTTTTGGTGAAAGGAGAAATAACATTACCCTAAAACTATCATAATAAACAGATGGTTGATAGGATACTACATGCGGTATGAATGCGATTCTAATGTCAGGAACATTTTCATTATTTTCGAATTTTGTTTTTATAAAAGCCTTAGCAGAAAAAAGACCTCTTGTAGAATCTGGGCCATCCTGTGTTTTCAAATAACGAAAAACATCCTCTTTCATTTCCTCCAAATTTTTCAAAGTCGAGTAGCTTTTATTGCCGAAGGAAAAATCCAGGGCACTAATTTTTATGGGGGTATGCATGTTCCATCCAACTGGCAAATCTTGGACTACTTTAATGTTATGTTTTTCCAGAATTTCCTTTGGTCCAATTCCAGACAGCATGAGTAGTTTTGGTGACTCTATTGTACCTGCCGAAAGAATAATTTCTTTCTTGGCATAAGCAATTTTAGATTTTCCTTTATGGGTATATTCAACTCCTAGAGCTTTTTTTGTTTTTGGATCAATTATCACTCTCGTCGCATGAGATTCAGTTTTAATAAAAAGATTCTTTCTCTGTTTCCTGATTGGTCGAATGAATCCAGCATTTGTGCTCACACGAACTCCATTTTTAATGGTCCATTGCAGGTTAGAAACTCCTAATTGTGTTTCACCATTTGGGTCTGTTAGTTTGTATCCCAATTCCTGAAAAGCCTGAATTGCTATTTTTGTGTTTACATCTGTATAAGGATATTTTTGGACACTTTGATATCCTCCAGTCGCATGGTATCCTGGATTTTCGTTTATTATCTGAAATTATAAAACAAGATTAAAGTAAACATTTCTAATTAAATATGCTTACAAAATCATTTTTAAGTTCTCACATCTTTGTCGCGATTGTCTTCGGATTTCAAGAAGTAAGGCAATACTTGGGTGAAATTCCAGCCAATGTTTCCTAATTTGGCCCAATTGTCGAAATCGAATCGACTTCCTCTCGTGTATAGCAATCCATGAATTGAACTTGTACCACCCATCACCTACAATTTTATTACAAAATATTAATTCGCGAATCTTATATTTTATGTTTAAAAATGACAAAACAGACTTAACTTTCCCCTAACAAATGAACAGGATGTACTTTTGCAGGAGTTGAGGTCTGGCTGCACTTTATAGCTGTACAAGATATTACTTCCAGAAATGATTTCATCGAAAGCTGGCACCTCAACCACTCTTGGTTCCTCCACACCCTCTTCCAATAAAAGTACCTAAGATAATTGGAAATAATATTAAATTAAAAAATTAATGTTTTCGCATACTCAGATGATTATTCTATTTGCAACCTAACTTACATTCCACCTGTTGATTTCGGTTAATCGATTTGCAACAACACATCCGGCTGAACCACCACCAACGATTATAAAATCATATTTCTTTGGTTCAGCTATCAGATTACAATTGTTGTCTCTTGACGATGAAAATAAATTAGCAACAAAAGCTAAGAATAGAATTTGAGCGGGTGAACAGTCCTGACTGTTTGGATTTGAAGCACATGTTGCTGAAAGATTGTATGGTATCCACGTCATAACCTAAACAAATTTGTATTGAAGGAGAGTGGAATATGGTGCCAGGCTTTGAATAAATGTCTCCTGCAAATTATAACTGACATGTATATAATGCCAATTTTTGAATTTTTAGGTTATGATCACGAATTTAACATGATAGTATCTTTTATTGGAATAAGACCATGCTATTATTATTATTATTATTATTAAATATAACTTCGAATCACGTATTACTAAATATAACTTGAATTCACAAGATAACTAGCCTTCTGAGATTTTTCTAAATCATCGATCAAATTACCGACCTGCTTTCAAGCACTGTTACCATCTGCACCAAAATTGTTGGACATAATGCCCCGTATGTCAAGATGCAAAATTTTATTAATTCTAATATATTTAAAACGTTTGTAAAAACAACGTATGGTAGATGTTTTATGTAATAATTCACCTATTAGAATCTAATATTTGCATGCATGGAGTATTTGAAAACATGCTGTAAGTGCTTAATTTCAGTCAAACACTTTTCCATCTTATTCCGTCAAAATTGTTTTTCATACTAACTCTTCTGAAAAGTTTTTTAAAACAAAAATTTCAACACATAACAATTTTTCCGAACAAAGAAAGGCATTTGATGCAAAAAAAGATATAAGAAAATCCACAAACGCAGAAGTTTTTTCTAATTGACACCATGCCCCACACCGGCACCATAGAAAACTCTCCCTACAATGTTAAAAATACTATATTTTAACCTGCTACAACTAGAATTCTAAAAATCATAATTGTTATATTTAAGAAAAGAAACATTTTTTAAATTTTATATTAAAAAATTTTTTGTTATCATTAGCAACACAGCTGTGTTATTGTTTAATTCTGATAAGTTTTTTGTCTGGGCGGACTCATAGTTTTAATTCACAATATTTACTCGTTGAAATAAAGTTTCCCGTTTTTTAAATAACATCAGATTACTTTACACTAATGAAATATGGAATCCAAAAGTAATGAAATACCAAAGTCTTATAATTTAGATGCATAACTAATTTTGATGGTTGCTAGGGATATTATATGCGATATAAAAATAAAGAAATGATTGCTCGCAACTTACCTCACCACTAGAATTTTCAAAATAGAACTAAAAGACAATATTCCAATATTCTGACTGCTAAAATATGAATTTAAACGACGTTTTATGTGCTTTTTCATCATTTCGAGGAACTCTATCAAGATTAAAAAACTCATAAACCATACACAACCGGCGCTAGTTTCATTTTAAACAGCAAAAGTTGCAAAGTCATTAAACTATAACATGTTTTGCTTGCCAAAATCAACATGGAGTGGATAAGTTTCTAAAAAGGAATCGCTGCGATTAATTTGAAAGTCACAATACCCATGTATTTTAACAGGACAATTATGAATATGATGGTAAAAATAGACACAAATTTTATTTTCAAACTTAAAATTTAATTTTAAAAAACAAATTTCATGTTCTTCCCGCTTATGTTAGTAAATAACACAAATGTTCGAAAAAGTTTCAAGTAAAAAGCTTAGACCATAAGAAAACACAGCTATTATGTAATAAACATTATTTTTGAACTCACATTCGCCCCTTTAATTCTTGAAGAAGTTTGAAATTTTTGTTTTGACAAAATTATTACTTTTGAGAATATGATTTCCTATGAACAGAAAATTACTTAAATAAACTCGAGATTATTTAGAATTAATGAACATTAGCCAAAGTAAGAAATCATAAACGGCCCAACGCTGGATCAGTACTTGCAAAGATGGTTCCGACGCTTGTCAGTCCGTGCTGCGCCATTACCAAAGTGATAGCTAAGGGCTGCTCTTGGCGGCGTTCACTTGCCCGTCCCGCGGTGGCCGGGAAGCAAAAAAAAGTCTGCTTGAAACATATAAGAAAAGTGAATGTGGCATGCTTTTCTGGTACCTAGGAGTGCTTAAAAATCTTTGAAACAAAATCTAAACAGATCCTGTTCCCGAGAAAATCCCTTTTTTGTTCAGTCAAATGTGCCAATAATCGGGTTTCGGAGAATACCTAATCAGGGGTGTATTTTATAACAAAAGTTATCGTCATACGATTTGTAGAAAATTAAATTGCTTTTCGAACTAGCCCTGGAACTTTCAAAAATATTTATTAGTTACCGTGATAGAGTGTATATCAGTAGGCCATAAATACCGACAATCGATTTTCGGGAATATCTCCTGAAGAATGTATCTTATCATTAACGTACTTCACACATAATTTGTAGAAAAATTGCTACCTTCAAAATGAGCCCTTGAACATTCGCAGATCTTCAATGTTCACTGAGAGAGAGAGAGCGTCTCAACGTGGACTCTTTTTGATCACTCTTCACGAAAATCGTTGAAATTCAGTTTTTAGAAAATTTCTCATGTCTTAAAGTGCTAAAAAAAGTTGAATGAAAAGCTGAAAAAATTCTATCTGCAGGTAAATCTTTGACTGGCCCCATTTAATTATTTATGTTTTTTGTTCATTTTATTTCAACGCTTGAACAATGATATTCTCTTAAACGACAAATGAACTATATGATAATGATTTCAAATAATGAAATAAATGGAAAAAAGACGAATTCCAAGTTTTAAATATGAAGCAAAGAAATTTCAACGACTGCATCTTGCAATCTTTTTCCATAAGAAGAATCTGCAATTGAGTTGGTCTTGCGTCTGTTCCAAAATTGGAGTTATTCTCGATGAGCGGACTCAACAGACTGTTCAGACCACAATCCCAAACCATCTGAATTACTGATACATGCTTCAGCAGGATGTGTATTTTCAATGTTTCTGTTACGTTCACTGATAGAAGATGTTTCGACAGCTGATTAATGATTATGTCGATATCTTGGCGAGAATTATTTCTCTTCGTTGAGAAGCAAAAATTAACAATTTTATCCATCGTCTCAAACCAGCCGTTTCCTAGGTAACCCCATGTAGCTCACTAAAGTGTCATTCCTGGGCAAGACTCTGTCATTTCTACTTCTAACTGTGCCAGTACGGGGAAAACAACGGGCGATTTTGATCGTTGATATTGATCCAGTAACATTGGCCGACTTTTGGCTACCAAGATTGGGCCAATAGTAGGCCGTATTTTCAGTACCGGCAATTCGCACTTGAGAGGATGGTCAACATTTCTGCAATTAAAAATATAACCTTCGATTTTAGGTGATGGATCCCAACCAAGTTTCTCGTTTTCCGGAAACAGAAAATTCACATATTTTTTGTTTTGATCATTAAACAATAACCCGTGCTTCAGGACTTTTGAAATTAACACCGGGACCTTAATAAATAAAAGCTTGGCTTCGAAAAAAAGAGAAAAACCTCTTTAGAAATTCTCAAGAAATAATTTCCAGTCAAGAACATTTAATTTCAACCTCCTCACCACTTTCCCTTATATTGAAACCGAAAAATGTCCCAAAAAATTCAAAATAACAGTCTTGTTTTATAGTTTTTATTTATTTATATAAAATGCATGCTAAAGACATGCATATTCATGCATTTTAGTCCTGATAAGCTACAAAGGACTCCTGATGACCAGGCTCGACGACAGCAGTACGCTGAGAGCTGGGGTTGAATTGTTTTCTGCCCTTAATTTTCTTCTAAATTACTTTCTTTTCTAAACCTAAATTATATATAACGTAAAAACAATAAAAATATTACTGAACCTTTTCAAAAACTTCGGAACAGATTAGGAAACATTTTTCAGTACATAACATTTTTAAAGTAAATAGTTTTATTGTATACTCAATGTTATCGCAAAAAACAGGCACAAAACTCCGACGTTCAACTTTTAAAATAATCAAACTCACGAATTCCGACTACGGTTTAAATTAGCAATTTGTAAACACAGTTTATAATATTTGTAATATATTTGCCGAAGCTAGTATATTGAATAATTTTAAAAAAGCAAAAAGAGTACCGAAAATTGTCAACACACTGAAATAAAATTGTCATTACTTTTATGGAAAATATCAATGGATGAAATGGAAAATGAAATATGTTGATGATCCCAGAAAAGTTTTTTTTTATCTGAAGAAAGTGGACTTTAATGAAAAAGTCTGATTTTCTTCAATCATGTATATTTTTGTGAAATAAGACAAGTTGTCTAGAGTCGAGAAAATATTATATCATCCATATTCACACCGTTATTCTCTTAATTTGGTACTAACTTTTTGTCAATGCAACACTTAAAAAGAAAAGAAAAACCTTCCTGAGTACGCATACATTTTTTAAAGTAATTATATAGATTTATTGTCCAAACTTTTGTTGTGCAAATGTGCCTTAATGCATCTAATTTAATTTCCCAAATATTTATTTCGATATTTCATAAAAAAAACTAAACTGACAATATTGAGAAATAAAATTTTGAAAAATTATTTTAAGAATCAATTCAAAAAACATGAAAATAAGCATAAGGGCTTTTTTCAAGTAAATAATACTAAAAAATTCGAATTCCATGATCAATTTTACATAAAAAATATACAGTATAAATTAATTTGATGAAAAGAAACTCAAACGGTGCAAATTATTATGAAAAAGTTTTAATTCTTTAAAATAAAGTTTTTTCGAGAAAAATATTAGAGATTTTCTTTTCCCTTGAATGATGATTTCAATAGATTTCAAAAGATTTTAAAGATTGCCACTTTGAAAGTCTTTCCATAGATTTGAAGACATTTTAAAGCATTTTAAGGGATTTTTTATTTCAAAATTTAACTATTTGTTTGAAAATTTAAGTATTCCCGTTAAATATTAATCCTTTTCATTGGAAATTAATTTTTATGGTTGAAACTCCAACTACTTGGTTAAACTTTAAATTATTTCGTTAAAAATCATCTATTTCAGTTGAAGATTCATCATTTTAGTGAAAAATGCATTATTGCGGTTTAACTTTTTTTATTGGCAAAAAGTGAATCTTTTTTGCTGGAACATTAACTTTTAAGTTCCAAATTAATCTATCTTGTTGAAAATTTCATATTTTTGTCATAAGTTAAGAATTTTAAGCGGTTTTAATTGGATTTAATATCCACATTAATTTGACCTAATTATGCAGGGAGCGGGTGATACTTTAAAAATCTGCACCCGATTCCAGCGAAATCGCGATAAAATTTCAGCCATAACCACGTCTCACGACTGTGAGATAGGTGGTTACAGTCTGCGAGGGACGCAATACGACGATCTAGCAAAAGTCTCGTGCACCATGAGGAAACGGAGCGTTCCAAGGACGGCACCCTTTTGAATTTTCTGGCTATTAACCAGTGAAAGCTTGGCATCTCAAAAAGTACTGATGATAAGGACGATTAGTTTAACAGAATATTCCGGGTAGAATCGTCGCAACTCCCTTACAAGGTCTCTATACCTCTCTTTCTTTTCATTCTCCTTGGCTATGATGTTTTTGTCAGC
>JAWWLR010000002.1:50473446-50483944 GCA_035041075.1 Acraspis erinacei
GGGAAACCCGGGAAGGTCCTAAGAATTTGCGCCAAGAAGCGAATAGGCAAGGATAGTTTTATTTTTAGTATGAGAAGCAGTATTGAAAAACGCTATGGAAAGAAGCTTGTGGGTGAGTCGTGATTTAATATTGAATGTTCATTTTTAATTTGAGAACATGGGCAAAATTAATTTAATTCACATTAATAAAAAAAAAACTTTTATATTTTTCTCCAGGCATTGGTGGAGCCTTCACAATACAAAAAGGAACAGCATTAGAATACTTCCCAAACTTTTTAAATGAACCCTTGGCTAAAGGAAGTAACATGAGAAGGGTCAAGTCTTACTACCTTTACGATAGTTCAGCTCCGCAAACCGGAGTCGGGACTTTTGTTTCTGCCAAAACGGTAAGAAAGAAAACTTTCATTCCTATTTTTTTAAATTAGCTTTAAAACATGTGTGAACAAGGATTAGTAAATTATAGTTTGATTTTCAATTTTTTCAGGATCTTGATCTAACACCGAATCACTTTCATACGTTTTCTGATCATAATGAAGGTGGACATTATCTCATAGACTCTTCGCCTGAAATTGTAGAATATTTAGGATATTTTACACCTGGAGAAGTTCTTTACAAAATAGATCAAGCCCCACCTTCCAAGGCACCTGTAGTTCCGATTCCCGTTAATTACTAATTTGATTCGATGGGCCATTTCTCACTGGCTTAAGTTTAAAGAATTGGTTATTTGATCACTCACGATGAGGTTAAGAAGTTCCTTTCTTATCGACTGTTTCGAGAGACAAATGCTCTCCTCATCAGAAAAAGAAAATCCAACTTCAAAAAATCTAAAGTCAACCAATAAGTCTATGGACAATTAGTGCTTATTTTGGGTCCAACATATTACTTCGTGATATATTAATTCATGACTCATTATGACCTTTTTCTTTTTGTATCAAATTTCCCATATATAAGGTGACTAAGTTACTTAATAATATTCTTAAAAAAGCTTTAATAGTAAATAAATGTCAAGTAAAAAAATAATGTGATTAGTTTAAAAGCATAATAGTTCAAAGAAATTTCTTTCTGATAATATTATGGTTTCCTTGGATTCGCTATCTCTATTCGCTAATATGCCATTCGGTTTGGCGATTAACAGTCTTTTGAGTAGATTTTAACGTTAAAACTTTTATAGCGTTATCTTTGGGTAAATTTGACAAAGAAATTCAGTTCTTAATTAAAGAAACAGTTTTTCAATTAAATAATCATTTTTACCAACAGTTATATGGAACTCCCATGGCTCCTCCCATATCGCCTGTTCTAGCTGACCTGTTCTAGCAAGATTTAAAGTCAGCAGTTTTCAGAAATTTAGATTTTACCATTTATTTATATTTCAGATACATTGATGATACTTTCATTATTTTACCGAAAGGTAAATTAGATTCTGTTTTACATTAATGAAATTATTTCCACGCAAGGCTTAAATTTACACATGAGATTATTTGGGTGAAATAGATTTTGATAAGCGGTAAGTTATAATAATAAGTACATAACTTTCAATTTCCTCCCATTTATCAGTCAGTATTAGTGTCTTGAAATAAAAATTGTACTTGGCGTAGCATAATTTCCAAATCTTAGTTTAGTCAAAACCGACTTGAACTTAAAGCCACCAAAGCCGGAATGTAAGAACTAAGTAATGACCGTCTGCATCGAAATGGATCTTTTTGTTGCTAGTGTCATACGTGAAAAATTAGGTAAATACAATTCTATATTAAAAACAGAAATTTGGTTTCACGATGAGTAGGGACGTAAAATTTTATGAAACCTGAGCCTGTTGAACAGTTTGATGAAACATTGGGGGATTCGCGAAACACTTTAATGTTTCAAATATAGCGACGGGAAAATTGAAACTGATAAGATAAAATCCTAACCTGAGCCATTTTAGGGTACAGCGAGTACTTAAAGTCTTAAACTATTGAATAGAATGAATATAATGTAATTGTAATAAATTAAGTTTTTATTTGAAAACATGGAATACATAGTAAATATAAGTAAAAAACATTAAAAATAATTTATTGAATAAGAAAAATTTTAGGCAGACATTTATTTTTCAGGGGAAAAAATATGTAAATAGAATCAAAGTTTCAACATATTTCTTTTAAAGATATTGTTTTATCTAAAATAGGCAAAAAAGCGCACTTTATCTGCCCATGGAGCGGCAGTAAAATAGTACTTTATTTTACTCTGGCGAGCGGCACGTAAAATGACAGCAAGGAGAAAGAAGTGAGTGAGAAGTGGCAGAAAAGTGAAAGAAAAGAGTGACAAAAATACACTTAAAAAGAGCGTTACACTAAGAAGTGGATTTTGAACTTCTAAAGTCATGCCACGCGCATGCGTATGCGGTACAATCAAGCGCTCTTTTCCAGAAAAAGAGCTCTTATTCTGCCTATTTCAGAGAAAGTATCGTGTGTACCATTGGTGGTAAAGTTTGTTTTATACTCGTATAATGTTCAACTTTACTGCCTAGGTGCATAATCTACTATTATAGATATAATGATAAAGTTTTAAAGAGATAAATTACGGCAATCAATTTTTATATTTTTCACTGATTAATAAATTTAAAAAATTCAAACATAAATGTATTTTAATTTAATAAGTAACTTTAAACTCTATACAATTAAAACTTTGCTTCGGGAAATTTTAAAAAATTTCATTATTATATTATATTATTATATTATATTCAGTGTAAAAATGATATATTCCCCTAGATGCTCAGATGTTCAACTACGTTCACAGGAATACTTGTGAGACTGAAAATTCTCTGAAATGCTTATTGTGAGACCAATGAAATTCGAACTGCAAAAAATTTAGCAGCAGCGTTTTTCTGGCGTTTTTCAGGGTGTCTTTTTAATAATAATGCTTAGAATCATATAGAAATAACCTTTCTAATCTCCCTTTTTAATTTTACGTAATATGTGAACGCTACTTAAGAATATGTGCTTTTTAAGAAAAGTTGCATACTTGTTTGAAAGATCTTCAGGAGCCAAGGGTGTTCAGCAAGAACAATTTATTGGTGGTTAAGAAATAAAATTTGAATTTTTTTATGAATCCTAGCATTTTTTGTTAGTTAAAAAATTTATAATATACTCACCTAGATTACTATAAACTGGTCCATCATAGCTTCCGGATTGTCCTTGAGTTGCAGCGTAATTTGTTATTTGAGAATCTCGTCTTCTACGCCGATCATTTGGCTTTTGACCTCCGCCTGGCGGCTGATCACCTCCATCTGTAAGATATAGTATGGGGATTTTTATTTAAGAATTTTTATTTATTATTCCATAACTTTCGCGAATTCTATGAAATCTGTGAATTCCGGGCATTATTTGAATTCCATGATTTCCTTCAATTTCATGAATCCTTTGAATTCCACGAATTCCTTAAATTCAATGAATTACTTGAATTCCATTATTGCGCGCATTATGTGCTATATGTATATTAACCCATTAAAGCGCAAATACATATTTTTGTGCACACATTTTCAAGCACACAATTCTCTTGGAAAAAAAAGTTATTTTTGATAAAGTTCCTATATGGGGGGGTTTTCAATGTCGCTCTTTCAGAATCTGCAACTTATTTTGTAAAAAAATGCAATAACTTTATTATTTTTCAGTTAAAAAGAAGTGAAAATTTTGGTCTAATTTTTTTAAATCAATTTTTGCTATTCGTCCTGCATTTGGATCATTATATTAAAGCCAGAAATAAAGGTTGGAATGCCTGAAGTTTTCAAAACCCTGGATTTGAACTCTTTGCCCCTCGTATTTTCTCCAAAATGGCGTTTTTTGTGAAACAGCGCGATTTGTTTATTTTATTATTTCTTATTATTATTATTTATATTATTTATATTTCTTTTATTTATTATTAATTAATTATAATATAATTTATATATATATTTATATATATTTATATTTATATTATTTATATTATTATATTATTATTTATTATTTATTCATTATTTTTTTCTCGAAAAGTATAAAGTGAAGTATGCATTTTTTCAGAAGGTTAACGGCCAATTTTGAATTTTTAAATTATGACCATTTTTGAAAAATCAAAAAATGGCTCAGCAACTTGTGGAAAAATCTTTCGTGTACCTTGAATGATTTTAAGCATTTTTTATT
This sequence comes from Acraspis erinacei, assembly GCA_035041075.1. Lineage (NCBI taxonomy): Eukaryota > Metazoa > Arthropoda > Insecta > Hymenoptera > Cynipidae > Acraspis > Acraspis erinacei. The sequence goes on from JAWWLR010000002.1 coordinate 50,477,598, forward strand.
CTATTAATTTTTTTCGTCCATTTCATTCTTTTTAAGACAAAAAATATGAAAGTACGTATTACGTAATTATATGTGACGTGCGCCGGAGGAAGGGGCCACGTTTTGTCCCCAATGAACCGAAGAAATTGGTTTTTACGAATGTCATTTTTGAGACAATTTTTTACAAAATTTGAAAATTATAGTTGCGTTTGTTTATAGTACTATAAAATTCTAACAATTTATCCTTATGACATTTGTCGATAAAATGAAAATTTTCAGATGTATAGCATTTTCAAAATCCAAAAAAAGAAACGAAAATTAACATTTTCAGCCAAACAACGCACGATACGAAAAAAGTCAGGAGAAGTCAAATATTGCTTTTTGAATGCCCTACAAGATTGTCATAACAACTTTTGGAATTTTCTTGAAAAGTCGTAGATGACCTCAGCATAAAACACTAACCAACTATGACTCTCGTTTTGAACTAATCCCCCCGCCCTTCGTCAACAACCCATCCCCAACCTTGTTTTCATGGGAGACTGAAACTAGAGATATTTGTTAGAAGTTACAAAAGCAAATGCAGTTTTTGAAAACCGGCAGAAGTTGCAACAACATTTTTATTCGATAAGTTTTTTTAAAAGTATGTTCATTTTTTAAACGAATCAATAACACTACGACTGTTTTAATAGGAATGCATGATATTAATTTTAATAATATACATTTATGGAAATGATATACAATTTGAGGGAAAAATTCGCGTGCGAAGCGCGAGATACGTGAGGTGAATATGTTAGTTAAAGCCGAAGGAGCTTTAACAAAAGAGAATTCACTATCAACAAATTACTGCTGTCGGTGGTTTGACCTTTAGTTTTTAAAAACTTGTGGGAATATGCAAAGACCGAGCGCGGAGCGCAAGAGAAATACATTATTGAGCGCATTTCTTCGGTGCAAGTCAAATATATTATGTAATTATGTAATACGTACTTTCATATTTTTTGACTCGAAAAGAAATGACTTGATGAAAAAATTCTATGCAATAAAAAGTGTGGTTGTTATACTTTTCGAAAAAGAAAATCATACAGTTTAAGATCACGCTCTTTCACAAAAACCACCATTTTGGAAAAACCAAGAGGGGCAAAAAAGTTCGAAGCCAGGGTTTTGAAAATAGCAGACATTCAGAACTTGATTTCTGGCGTTAATATGATTATCCAATCGCAGAAAGAAAAAAAAAATTGATTACAAAAAAATTATACAAAAATTTTGACTTTTTTTTAACCCAAAAATAATAAAGTTATTCAATATTTTTTACAAACTAAGTTGCAGATCCTGAAAGAGCACCATCGAAAATCTCTATATAGGATTTTGGTAAAAAACAACTTTCTTTTTCCAAGAGAATTGTGTGTTTAAAAATGTGTGCCAAAAATGTGCATTTGCGCATCAATGGGTTAACAGGGAGTATTGCTCCTGCAGACAATTTTTTTTCCTGGAACAAGTGGCCTGAAAAATGATTCACATTTCGTTTCTGAATTTTCGCTTCAACAAGTCTCGAGATATCCAGACTCAAGAATGATACTCAAGTCTTGCTGACTGCTGGACCATACTAATGACGGCACTTGGAAACTACAACATTGCATATTGTAGCATCCCTAAGCGCGTATGCCAAAGCACAAACCAATCACATTAGTTTTTCGAAAGTTAGCCGGTATACAGACGACGACGATGACGACGACACCAACAGCCCTTATGTTAAAGAAGCTTTGGTAAGTATTAGATATAATACTTTTTTCATGGTCATAGCATTTTAAAAATCTAAACAAACAAACGAAAGCAAACATTTGAAGCCAAAAAATGAACGATAGGAAAAAAGTCGAAATTAGAAAAACTTTTATTTTTCAAACCCTTAGAAGATTCATAACAAAATTTATGATTTTTTTCTAAATCGAAAGTTCAAATTTTGGTCGCGCAAAAAATAATGAAACATCAAAAATTCTATTTTGCGGTTATTGAACATGAAGTTATTGTTGTATTCGAAAAAATTGAACATAAAGAAATTAAATTTTTGGTCAGACCGCGCAAAGATTAAAAAAAAAATGAATAGAGAAAAGTTGGTCTCCCCAAAAAGTGCTGCAAATTTCTCATTAATAATTTTTGGATAGAACGTTTAGTTTTCGTTTGAATCGTCAAACATATAATATTCAATAACATTTTTTTGATAGAATGTGCCCAATGCATATCATTAATTGCAATAATATAAATTTATTGAAATGATACATTTTGCAGGGTAGTCACGATGAAAAATAAAATTTTTAGGTTATTTTGAAACATGTAAATAGGGATGCTAGACGAGGCACTGAAATAAATATATTACACATTTAACGTGCGCAGCACGTTTAAGAAAAAAGAGTTTTAACAAAAGAGAATTCAAAATCACTAAATTACAGTTCTCGATACTTTGATCTTTGGTTTTAAAAGGCCGAGCGTCAATTTTACATAAATCGGATCTACCAGAATATTAATCTTTAACCAAGTAGTTGAATTTTCTGCAAAAATAGTAGAATTTACAAACTGAAAAGAAGAATTGTCAACAACATAGTTAATTTTTCAATATTAAAAGACAAGTTTTCAAACGAAAAACATAAATTTTCTACAAACAAGTTTATATACACCAAATAGTTGAATGTCAGATTTTATATTTTGGTTTAAAAGTTTGTTTAAATGCAGCATAGGATACCAATTTCAGAAAGAAGTAGACAACTCTTGCTCAAGTTAAAAAAATTAGAAGTTAAACATTTATTAATTGTTTAAAGAATCATATAATGTTTTTAAATATTGGTAAAAACTTGTTTTTCGAATTCAGAGGGCCTCAAAAGTTGGCCTCTTGTCAAAAACTGGTGGGAGAGGGGTGAAATTTTACTTAAATCTAGTACCTTCTCTGATATAATTGGGGTCAATTTTTAAGGTCATGTGAAGGTCAAGTTCAGCTTTTTAATTGGGAATCACTTTTTTGACACCGTATTCGGAAAAAGCGGAAAATTTCACCCATAAATCTTCAAAATTTCCAAGAAAGGAGCTTCTGAATGATTTTTCAAAATTGAACCCTGAACATTTAAAGATCACTGTAACTAATGAAAAAACATATTTTCGGACCATAATGCCAGAGAAATACGATAAATGTTCGCAGTTTATCAATATTGATCGAAAATTATACAGAATTCCAATAACTTGCGCAGTGCCAACCAAAAGTGCTCTTACAATACATGTCAAGATACTTCACTTATTTCTAAAACAAAACAACAGGAAATTTCGGAAGTTTGTTCCTGGAAAATTTGAGCCTTGATTGATTCAAACCTAAAAATGTATGGACAAAATCGGAAAAAGTATAGAAACGTCAAAACTTTTTCACCACATCGAGCTTTTCTATATTTGCCCACCATCATTCTCCACAGCTCCTTTTATTTCCCATCATAACCCATCAAACTCTTAACTTTCCTTTCCCGTTTACACTGCTCCCCTGAATTTACTTTGATTCCCCTCTCTTCAGACAATCCCTCTCTAACCCCTTCCAAGATTTGTATTCTAGTGGTCAAACTTACCACTAAAATGGAAGAAAACCACGAGGGCAACAAGCAAAATTCCGAAACGGATCTTCATTCTTCTTCCCCGATTTCGTAAAACATAACTGATAAATCTGTACAGTCGACGTGATGTAGAAGCAATGGAAAATCTTATCAACCCAAACAAACTATCGTGAGCGACGCTTAAAAGGCCTTGGTCTCTTTTCTTCTCTCAGCACCCGGAATAAATTTATCTATTGATATTTGACTTCAAATTCTGAAAAGTATCTAAATTCTAAAATGTAAGGAATTCATAAAATAACAGAATATATAAAAATTTATCATAATAGGAAAAATTAAATGTAGACGATGACTTATTATTATTATTTTAATATATTCGAAATCTTGTCACAGGCTGAAGATGGTTACTGCACAACATGTCGAAGGCATTTTTGGCTTAAATTTGGATTTTTATGTTTTTGGAATTATTTGTAGCGGCTGTCTCGGTATGTATCATCAGTCACGGACGCATTTTTTATAATGAAACAAATTGATCTGATGAGAGAAGGGTTGCAGTCAGGTGCAAGATGGGGGGACCTATAGCTTAAGGCGGGTTCCGAACCACCAAGTCCTCGGTAAAGATGCATAGAAAAATTTCCAGTGGTACCGGCTCAGGGATCGAAAGCCGGACCTCTGAGCTGAAGGTCGAGCGTCGAACAATTCTTATTATTATTATTATTATTGAAGGGAGGAGTTGTAGGCTCCAGAAGCTACGATCTTGGTTCCTTGTAGTAACGCCAGTGGATGCTCGGTCGGTAACGGCAAAAAAACTTCTGTGTCGGTACCGGCAATAAAGTTCTATGCCGGTATATTATTAAATAACGGTATTATACATTATTACGTTTTCATTAAATTCTTTATTATATTTTTATTTTATTATTACATTTTATTGCTATTGTACTAAGATTATTACGGCGGCTAATCACAGGTATGTCTTCAACATTATTTGTGAAAACAGCCGAACAGGTCTGCCTGCCCACCCTCACGAGACGTTGGAAAGAGGTAACGGTTTGACCCACATTATTTCTGTGACCGGTGCCAAATTAAAAAACTTTGTTTCTGAGACATTCAAGTTCTACAAATTTATAATCGATTCTTGATCGATATTTATCGACAACATTTGAACAAAAATGCTCATCATTAGTACCGACGATATTTATGAATTTTGAATCCTAGATTCTTCCTTATATCTTACAGCCCACATAAATTAAAATAAAAATGAACCAAAAACCATTTTTAACTCAAAATTGTTCATAAATTCTGGCTTTTAATCTCCGGCTAGTTTCACCTACCTAAGCCTTAATAAAACATTTACAGTTAATTGCATAAAAATAACACTAGATAAATTTTCAATGGAATCTCTGTTTTTTATCCAACAAATAATTATTTAAAGTATTTTTGTTTTTAAAATAAACTTTGAAATTACATTTTTTAAGTGGACTCCTTAACCGTTCAGATAGATCCTGAATATAAGGAAAGGTAACATTTAAATTAAATCTCCTGTAAGTATCACTCCATTTTTTAATTATTTTTATTACTGTTATTTTAAATCTCATGAAGCCTTTCTGTAATAAGGTCGTTTATTAACTCAAGCGGGTAATCCTTGTGAACTAAAGTTGTCTTTAATTGATTTAAATTTTCTTTGTGAATTGGACATCACTTAATTTAACACATATATCTACTAAACCTTTTACTAAACGAATTTTGTGAGCAAATAAGTTGCGTTAATTATAGTTTATGTATCTACCAGACCAAGAAGGTTTTTTGTACCAATTTGTTACTAATCACCATTTTCAGTTTGTATAATTTTCAAATCAAGATAGTTAATAACATTATTAATCTCGCATTCAAGGGTGAAATTTATATAATCTTCAATACTATTAAATGCATTTAAGAAAACTTGAATCTTGTCAGTAAGAAGAATAGCTAAAATGTCATCGACGTAACGTTTGTACAAAATAGGTGTGAAATCTAATAATTGTGAAGCTCTTTTTTGAATATCTTGTAAGAAAAAATCTGAAACAGCTGGAGACAATCCTGAATCCATAGGACCACTCGAAATTTGTTTATAAAATTTAATGTTAAAAGACAAAACAGTACCATTAAAAATCGTTCTCGTAGCTATTCGAAATTTATTATTTGTTATTTTAGTTAAATTATGATTCAAATTAAGTTTTTCTTCAATGCCATCTAAAGCAAGTTCTAGTGGGATGCTATAAAACATGGGCACAACATCTAAAGAATCGCTTGAATGTCTTTTTGGAACATTAATATTTTTTAAACAATATTTAAGTTCCCAACTACTTTTGACAAACGAACTAGTTTCAATATAAACTGGTTTTAGAATATTTGAAATATACTTTGATAAATTGTAAGTTGGAGAACAAAAAGTCGAAACAGTTAGTCTCGAACTTATACTAGGCTTGTGAAGTTTAGGGAGAGCATAAGGTTTAGCTATGACACTATTGTGAGTTTTTAAATGGTATGCACATTGATAATTAATTAATCATTTATTTTCCTATCAAATATCTATGTCATTACATTTATTTTCAATAGTTAGAACCATACTTGTTTGAATATTCATTTATAAAATATCGTTTTTAAGAATGTTTTCAATTGTATTATTACATTTAATTGTATTACATTCAATTGTATTATTGGACAAAGCCTGGTTTTTCCCCATCATTGACGGACTGGGTTGCAGTCAAGTGCGCGATGGGGGGACCTACAGCTTAAGGTGGGTTCCGAACCACC
>JAWWLR010000002.1:50527963-50552726 GCA_035041075.1 Acraspis erinacei
TACTTTTATAAATGGATTTTACATAATGTACATTACTGTGCCCAGTGGCGTATTTTGAAGAGAGGGGCACCCTTCACAAGAAAAAAATACTACTAAAAAGAAAATAGTTATTTTGTTATAATTTTAAAAACTATTATTTCAATTAAAATAAAAACGTTTTATTATTATAGATCAGGTCAAAAAATTACTAATAAATTAAAAATTAAAAATTGCAAGCATTTTTATATAATTGGAAATTAATATTGTTTGTTCTTTAACTTCAAATTGTTTTATATATAATATTTTAGAGTATTTAAAATTTTTTTTAAACTTGAAAATCATTATTTGGGAATTGCGTTCTTCAATCCATAGAGTTCTTCAGAGAAAGTAAAGAAAAAAGCTTGAACGAGTTGAAATAAACGATTGGAAGCATTAAATTCGGATTCTCTGAACATTTTCACATAATAATATAAAGTTAATTGAATTCATTTTGTTTAAATGCAAGCAAATGGTACTATTATTAATTTGTAATTCAATTTAAATATTTATTAATTCACAAAAATTATGTCGGTTGCGCAGTAGATCTTTGTCATATTTACGGCTGCGCAGTAGAGTACTACCGCATTTGCGAGTGCGCAGTAGATTTATATGGCATGTATCTATGCGCAGTAGGGTTCTGTGAGTTTTAAATCTGCACAGTAGAGTTCTACAGAATTAACGGATGCGTGGTAAATGTACATGGATAGTGCGGCTGCGCAGTAGCGTACTATAAGATTTAAATATGCGCAGTAGAGTTCTGCCTACCCTACAAACACACAGTGGCACTGCGTCGCACATATTATGCATGCGTGTGCAGTGCACTTCTATTACACTTGAATCTGCGCAGTAAAATTCTATCGCACATATAGCTGCGCAGCTTTACCAGCATTGAAACTTGTTGCAGTGCTGAACCCGATAAACCAGAAATATTTAAAATCGCCGGTCTACGAGAAAAATTGATTTTGAAGCTTATCCGCGGTATCCAGGAAGAAATGACGCTACTCGGAAATCTTTTAGCCCGACTCAATACCATTAATCAGGTTTGAAAACATGTTTATAAAATTTATACAAAGGTCTACTTCATAGATTATCTTTTATAATATATTATTGATTATTCATTTTTCTGAAAGGAATTAAAAAATAAATTAATGCGCTTGGAAGAAGCTAGAAGCAATATTTCCTTGAAGGATTCCGAAGTTGAAGAACTTGTTAGTGGATCACCAGTTTTTCCAAAATTGGAAAAACTTCTGGTTTGGGCTCAAGACGTCTATGATTATTATAAAACATTGTATCCTTTTTATAAATCAATTTCTTGATTTTGAAATTAATGAAGAAACTTAATCTTTCCTTACAATATTATCATCAGATACCAAAATATAAACGAAGCCGTGCTTTCCCTGGACTATAAAAATGAAGAGACTATCGACAGATTAGAAAAATCGTTCCACATAAACTACTATTGGAGAATAAAGATCGATAGTAGGTTTAAAATAATTTTAAAAAAATTCAAAATAAATTAGTTAAAATCTACTTTATGCAGTTCCTTAAAATTTTTTCAGGGGTTCGCGGACTTACAGAGGCTCTTTCGAAAAATATGATTCCTCAAGTGTAATTTTAAATCCGTATCAAAATAAATAACTATTTGTATAAAAACCGATATTATTTATTGCTAAGTATCTTCCCGTTCAAAATCGAAAGCTTATCTGAATCTTGAGACAAATTGATTTGCATTTTGTTTACGTTATAAAAATCTGGTCAGGGCCAAATTACATTTAATTGCATCTTTATTGATGTTAATAAATCTGGATACTCACCAAGACAGTGTAAAACACGCATGTCAGACAGACTATTGTACCGATTAAGTGGACGTTTATTCCGCTCACTGCAAAGATCAATATCAGCATTATTCATATCGTCTCTAAGGTGAAAAACAAGTTAATTTTTTTATTTATTACAAAGAAAATTTTACCTTGATTTAAAGCTAAGGCTGGAACGTAAATTACAATCGATTGGTACAGCACCTGAAATTAAGTAAAAATATTACATTTACATCTACTAAATTGATTAAACTCAAAACTATAAGGGGTCATCCATAAACTATACATTAACAATTTATGGATATTTTTAATGTTTAAATTTTCAGTCCAAAAGGATGCATTTTCAACACAACATTTACATTTTCTACTGAAAAAGAGAATTAAATTTTCAACCAAATAATGTAAGCTTTGAACCTAAAAATGGAATAGTTACATTTTCAGCTTAAAAAATTTATTTTCAATAACAACAAAAATGTCCAACTGGTTGAATTCAATAGTTGAATCTTTAATCAAAATAATAATTTTTTAAAAAAGAAGATTCATTTTCTGCTCAAAAATAAGAAATTTTCCATAAAACAGTTGAATTTTACACCTCACACTATGAATTTTCAACAAAAAAGCGAATTTTCTACCAAGTAGTTAAATTAAAAACAAAAAAATTTTTTACATAAAAATTGAATAGTTGCAATTTCATTAAACAAAAAACGAGTTTTCTAGCAGTCAAATTGACCCCAAAAATAACAATTTTAACAAAATAGTTGAATCCAAGCCAATAAGACGAATTTTTAAAAAAGAAGATTAATTTTATGCCCAAAAGGACGAATTTTCAATACATTATATGAATTTTACACAACAAAAGTTTAATTTTCTTCCCAATACTATACATTTTCAGCATAAAATGTAATCTTCACCAAGTAGTTAATTTATTGCATTTTCAGTTTACAAAGTTAGTTTTCAACAACAAAATGATTTTTTCCAGTTAAATTGAACCAAAAAGATGAAGATATAAATTTTCAAACGAAGAGATGCATTTTTCTACAAAACAATTCATTTTTTAACCCAACAGTAAGAATGTGTAACAAAAAGGTTAATTTTCAACTATATACTTTAATTTTCTATCAAATTTTTAAATTTTCAAGCAAAAAAGATGAATTTTCAAGGAAACCTGTACTACTTTATATATCAACTAAAACCTATTTTAATTTGAAATAAACAAAAAACAGTTTCATTTAACCAAAAAAGACGAACTTTCAACAAAATACTTTAATCCGCAATAAAATACATCACTTTTTAATCAAATAGTTGATGAATTCTCAACAAAAATGTTCAACCAAAAAGATAAATTTGTAAGAAAGTTGTGAACAGCCAAGTCGTTGAATTTTTTACCGAAAAAAGATGAGTTTATAATAAAATAGTTGCATTTTTGAAAACGTAATGAAATTTTCAATCAAATCGTAGAGGTTTTAACTGAAACAAAAATTTTATTGAAAAATCGAGAAAAAGAAAGGAATGTTTTCGTATCGTTACTTCCACTGCCCTCTCCCTTCAAATTAGTAACGTAGTTTATGGGCGATCCCTATGTTTAATGAAGTATTTTTGCTATATCCTTACTAAATTTCCAATCCTGTATGCTTGTTTTGAAACAAAAGGCGTTATTAGTTTTCGAAAAAATGTGAGAAAAGATATTTATCTTTTCACACATTTTTTTCCCGCATTGCTAATAATAAAACAAATTTTTTTATTTGAATTTTAAAATAAAATTATAAAGTTGCTCTCAACATTTTCGGGAGCTATAAACCTTTGTACTATAAACTACAAAGGAAATATGATGCGTTTATTTACTCTATTTGCATTCGCAGATGGGTCCGATTATGCTAATTTGTAGTACAATGACCTCATATTCACTTCTCTTCAAATAAAATATTTGGCATTATCCAAAAGTGGAAAAATTTTTGTTTTTAAACATAAATTTATATATTTCTTTTAATTTCCCGCTATTGTTTTATTATTGAATTGCTGCAATCTATATAAATTTATTCTTACCACATCGACGACGAAAATAAGAGATATCAAAATTCTCACACCGGGATTGAATCTCAGTTCGAGGTACTGAAAATAAAAATAATACATTAAAACAAATAAAATTTTCCTATTCAAATTATTTTTTTTCTATAAAATATCTACAAACCTCATAGGCAGAACTGAGTTTCAAGGTATAAAAAACCGGAAGGTAAACGTGTGCAACTACAACTCCAGCGAAAAATATTGAAATAATTGTTATCCAATATTGAGTTCCAAAGTTGTAAACTTCTGCTGGAGTTCCAAGTATCGTGATGCCTGATATGAAACTGAAATAGATAATGCCTCCATTTATAATAGAACGTTTAAAAAAATAGTAGATTCCGTTACCGACATTTAATAGTCTAGATGGTTATTTTCCATGCTAAATGGGTTTGCATCCATGCTCAAATGTTTCATATTTTAAGCTTAGAGAAAACTTTTAGCTTGGATACGAACCCTCTTCAGTAAGAAGGCTTGCATTGATAGGGATTACAAAATTTAATTCCCCTAAACCGTTCAGGAAATAGAAACGAGAAAAAACCAATCCCTTTGAATGCAGCACGAAAAAATTCGCAAAACAGTACTGAATACAATTGAAAACTACGAAAATCTCGAAACTTGTCATTCATAAATCGATATAAATAAATAAATCGATCATAAATCGACGATCGATAAATGTCAGGATAATATTAGAGTCTTTACCTTGCTATTAAGGAAGCAGAGACTGGAAAAAGACTCATGCCCTTTCCTCCGAGTAAATAAACTTCTGTATTTGACTTTTGGGCCTTTTTGAAGTGCCAAATTCCAGCTGCTGCCGAAATTGAAAGCATCGTACCAAAAACTAACCAGTCCGCCCAATGGAAATAGGCTCTCTGATCTTGGGTCACCATCTTCTGTAAATTTATATTAAAGTATATAAGATAAACAGGGTTGGTTTTAATTTATGTGGAAATCATAACCGACTTAACAGGTTTATTTTCTATACTGACTCGGTTATCTGCTGTCGGTAAATGTAACAAAAATGAAACTATTTAGCACGGATATGCGCCATTTAGCATAGAACAGAACCAGGATATAAATATTTCTTGCTGAAACTTTGTGAAATTATATGAAAACTAAGGTAGAAAGCTGATTTTTGTTTTGAATAATTAATAACGACATTTCATCGCTGTATTACTGACATCATATTTTTTTAAATCATTAAAAAGTAAGCATGGCCCCCGCAAAGGGGTGGCTGGCCTGGCTGCAGTCAGGAGGCCCGAGACCGTGTGGGCCCGCGGCTCATCAGCTACTTTTTTACAATATAAGTCTTTAACATAATAATCAGTTTCAAATTAAGAAAAATTAGAGAAAAGGTCTTCAGAACTTTTGAAATTTCCCTTGAATAAACATGTCAAATTTAAGAGGCCCACAAAATTTTGTAGCTAGGGGGCCCTTGTCGGGATGTGAGGGCCATGAAAGTAAGCTAATATCTACTTTCGTTTTCATATTATCTTGGGATTCCCAAAGTTTCAGCAACAATTATTTCTTGTTGCGTACATAAGTACGGGAAAAGAAATGCCTCATTTAGTAAGTATCGCATGCCCTTAAATAAAAATATTATAAATTTCTGATGGTAACAATCAACCTAATTATAAAAATGATAAGAATTTATGAGTTGAAATTGTGGACGAAAAATAAAAATTGTTCATGATAAAAAAATTTCCCTCAAGGCTATGTAACGTGTGAGTTACGACGAAATTCCTACCTTACCGACATTCTTCTTCGCCATTCTTCTACTTGCATGAAATTATATATCGAGATGAAAATTTGGGTATGTAAATAAGAGGAACTAAGGAATGTTTACCTGATCTAAAATGTTAACAATTATAAACTTTTTTCTTCCAAATACTTTTTTGCTTAAAGTTATAAAATTTAGGAGTATACTAGAAGAACTTTCTTTATGGCTTTTATTTACATACCCAAATTTTCAACTCGATATCTAATTTTATGAGGACAGGAAGATGGCGAAAAGAAACCACTCGTTACATGGCTATAAGGCGATGTAATACTCGGGAATACTTACTTTATTCCTACCTTACCGACACTTTTTTCGCAAGAACTCACATCACACGAAATGAGATACCGAGTTGAAAATTTAGGAAATTAAATAAAAAAACATGTTCGAACTATGGTCTAATATTTACACAAACGTTCTAACGTTTTTTTTAACTGCAGTCTTAAGCTTTTATAATTACGAGAAAAAAATATTATTGGACTTTACTTTTTTAATTGTAAAAATCTAGGATACAAACGTTCCTGGTTGCCTTTTATTTAATTTACCAAATTTTCAACTCGATATCTCATTTCGGATTAGGTACTAAAAAAAAATGTCAGTATGTGACACTTATCCGATTCCTACTTTCCATACGAGATGAGATATGAAAGTGCAGATTTGTAAAAAGAAATAAAAACCACTAAGGAACGTTTATGTACTAATTATACTCATACACTTTTACAATTAGAAAACAAATTGTAACATTTTTTGTTTTTGCCAAAATGTATTAGTACGTAAACGTTCCTCAGTTTCTTTTCGTTATTTTTCCAATCTTTCAGCTCAATATCTCATTTTGTATGGAACTTGGTATGATAAAAAAGATGTCAATGGCATGTTACACGCTCAGATCCCTATATTACCGACCTCACATTTTCAGTTCACTGAATTTTTTTTTCAACCTCAAAGCTTCTTTTGCAAATAAAATATCGAAATGAAACTTTGGAAAATGTTTTAGAAGACCCTAAAGTACGTTTATGTACTTCATTTGATTAGAAATTTTGATAAAAATTATTTTCAAAGAAATTAAGTGGAACCCTTTTTGGCATAACCTTGAAATTTTGTTCTTAGGTTCAAAACCTTTAAGGTACAAAGAAAATATGTCAAAAATGGTCTCAGTTTTAATTTCTTTGAAAATAATTTTTAGCGAAATTTCTACTCAAATTAAGTACACAAACGTAGTTGGTAGAATTCTGATACATTTTCCAAAGTTGCAGTCCGATATTTTATTAACAAAAAAAGTTCTTAAGTTCAAAGAAAATTCAGTCAACTGAAAAAGTTAGGTCGGTCATAGCCTTGGATATCGATGAAGAAACTTGAATATTAAAACTTTTAACCTTTCCAGATTTCATTTTTATAGCTTTCTTGAAGACAAATTAAAGCAAATTTATGTGTTATTTTATTAAAGTAAAGTTACATCGCGGGTAACTCGTTCATTTTAATTTTAATAAAATTTCAGTATAATTTACAATTTTCAGTCTGCAGAATAATTGAGCGTTTCAATGCAGTTTATTTATAGAAAATTGAATGAAAGCAATAGGTGTGAAAAATTAAAAATTATAGCAAAAAATAAAAAAATCGAGAATGAAAATAATTATTCCACGTTAAGTCTGAATTTTTCGTCACTGCCAAACATCCGGTCTCTGGAAGAAAACAGTTTTCTACGATTCTAAAAATTGAAATTATAATTAGTCATATCTTACGAACAAAAATTGAATTAAAAAATTTTTAACTTAAAAAAGACGGATATTTTAACAATATTGTTTTTCGAGGAAAATTTGTTTTCCAATTTTAGAAAAAAAATTGTTTTAACGATTTCAGCCACAGAAAAATTATTTAGTATCAAAATTGGAAACAGCAGAGAACTTTTTCCCCGAAAAATAAGTCATCATTGATTAAAATTCAATCATTGTTAAAAAATTGGTAAAAAGTATCAGTAATATTATTTTGCTTCTAAAAATCATAGAAAAACTTTTCTTCAGATATTTGATTATTAGCATGACATTAATTTAAAAGTTTCTTTGTAGCATTAGGAATAAATTAAAATCTTAGGCGGAAAAAAAGAAAAATTTTGTTTGTCGAAGAATAATATTTAAAAAATTGACAAAAAATGCAATTTTGTTAATTTGTACATAAAGCTGCAAAAAATTGTTCTTCGTTTTATTTTTTACACACGATGCGTAAAAACCTATTTACACAATATCCATACAAAAATGTTGTTTTCAAACTTAAAAATATGAATGTGTTTTTTTAGTTTATTCAAAAGAGCACAAAAAAATACATATTTTCTGACAATTTTAGATACAAATTAACAAAATTGAAGTGTTAGTAGCAATTAATCTAATCAATTTAATTTTTTGGCCCGCTCTAATATATAATTGAGTAACAAAAAATAGAAAATTTTCTTATAAAATTCAAATTTGTTTAGAATAAAGAATTCATTATTAATTGTAAAGTCACGTTTATTATTTACAACGTATATTCATTTGGTTTTTAAATTGAATTTTCGTAATTCCATTTTAAGATTAAATTCAATTAGACTATTAAAAAAGTTTTTTTTAGTACTAAAAGAGATGACTAATTAGAATTACTCAGAAACACATACGAGCAATTAACATAAACGAGTTTCATTTAAGGCTTCATAACTAAGTAAACGGCTTTGTTTACTTACAGCGATGCTGACTTTGTTGATTTAACGATTTTACATTTAAATTACAAAGTTGTTAAATTCATTTTAAATTATAATTTTAAAAAGTCTTTGAATACTTTCTTAAATATTTTATAGAAAAATTATTAATAATGAACGCTTAAATTTCAAACTTTCCAACTATTCCAATTTTTAAGTGTCCAAATTTGAAAACTACAAACAGGGGAAATCTTCCGACAGTGAATAATCATTAATTAAGAGCACAAATAAAAGAAAAATAATTAACTTTAATTTTCATTTATTAGCACCTATAGTTTCTTAACTTTTAATTGAATTAAATTAATTATTTTACATACAATAATATTTTTAAATAATCATTATCCACTGAAGGTGGCATTATCCACTGTAGGAAGGTTGCCCCTAGAATAAATTTAAAAAAAAGAAGATAAAATCTAAACAGAATAAAATTTTATTTTAACTGTTATAAGACAAAATGTGTATTTAAAATTTAAATCTTCTCTAATTTTTATATCGGCCTGTTATCACTAGAAATTAATAAATTCCTGATAAGAGACAATGAATGGTCAAGCTTTTTCATCTTCCACCAAAAGATAATTGACCACGTTTTGGTCATATGACAGAAACAAAAAGATACACTCTCCTTTACCTTATAAATAGATCCTCTTTAAATTTAGTAGACGATCCAACAACCAGCTTCCTCCAAACGAAGGCCAACTTATCACTGAACTTCTTTTTTCGATTCTACTATCACTAAATCTCACAAGTTTCACTAACAGAAAAGTAATCTTATCACTCTAAATAAATAAAGCCACGTGTTTACCATTCTCTTCAACAGCAAATTCTCTATTGACACTTTTTCTTATTTTTAAATGGAAAAAACAGTGTAATAATAACAGTAATAATTTAGTTAATAAATCTCACTGATTGAAAAAGTTAAATAGAAAAAATGAGTCTTCCTTTTTAGAGTTCACTGAATTAAATAAACTGATTATAAATTCAAATTTCCTGACAGTCAAGGTTCAAGAAACGCAAACCAAAAAACTTTGAAACGTTTTTCTTTTTGTAGTGTTGACAAATATTTTTGTTTGAAATTGAAAAAAGGTGAATTTACCAGCAATTTCCACTCACTTTTAAGTTTTGATTAATTATTTATCGCAGAGTTGGGAAATGAATAAGGGACTGAGGAATTTTAGGAGTGGAAACATTTTTTTTGGGGTTTAATTTTTTGTGTGGATTGAAATAATTAGAAGAGAAGGGAAAGAAATGAGCATCTGTTACGATTTTAGATCAGAGCTGGGAGTACTTAAAATGCAACAAACACAGGACAGACGACAAGTCACGACTGTAACCGGTTCGCTCTGATCGCTCGGTCGACGCGCCTTGGTTTCCCTACTTACGATTCCCAATTCATAATCAAGAAAGAAAAAGTTTGACCTTCCTTTGGACTATTCAGAATGACAATTCTTAAATTTGTTTAACACGAATAATAATAGGGCCCTCCAAAAAATAAAAATGCTTTAAAAAAATGTATATTCAGAGGTTTCGCAAAAGAGACGCTTTTGTACATTTTATTCACAATCTTCAATATTAGGGGAATCTATAAAATAGTCGAAATTCAACATTTCTCTTCAACATTAGCTTTAGAATAAAAATAAATAATTTTTTTCTAAATATCAACCATATATATACCCTCTCTTATATGGCTAAAAAAACCCATAAGTGAAAAATTGAGTTTTTTATATTTTTTATATTAATATTCTCTTAGGATAAAGCTGGAAAGTTGCAGTTTTGTTTTGACTTTTCCACTTGTTGTCTACTTTCTAATTTAGATAAGCGGTAATAATTAATTTAAATTAACAAACGTAATGGTTGCGGTTTTTTAAGAAATATTCAACTTTTTATCCACTTTTCACTTAAAGCGAAGTAGCAATTAATGTAATATAATTAACATAATTTCTTAAACAAATTATTATTATTTATAACTATCTTCTCATATAATAATACTAAGTAGTTGCAGCTTTTTTTAACTTTCTAATGCCTGTCAACTTTTCGCTTAGAATGAGGTAACAATTAGTTTAAGTTAAGACACATCATTTTTTAAACATTTTATTTTCATTTTTAATAATATTATCTTAAATAATGCAAAAAGTTGCAGTTCTTTCTGAAATATTTAGATTTTTTTGAGCAAGGTCAAAATTAATTGAATGGAAAAAAACAAGTGTTTAAACAAACTATCATTATTTTTAACTATCTTCTTTTATAGTAATGCTAGATAGTTGCGGTTTATTGTGACATTTTCCTCTTTTTGTCAACTTTTCACTTAGAGTAACGTAATAATTGATTCAAGTTAACAAACATAATTTCTTAAACAATTTATTTTTAATAATTTTTTTACTGAAAATATCATTATTTCATTTTTGCTTAAAATCTGAAAATTCAACATTTTGGTCAAAAATTAAACTATTTGGTTTAAAATTAATTTTTTTATTGAAGATTTATCATTTAGTTAAAATCTAATTTCTTTTGTTAAGAATGTAACCTTTTTGTTTAAAACTTGGTTTCTTTGTTAACAATTTTTTACTACAAATACAACTATTCCATTTTTGGTTAAAAGTTTACCTTTTTTGAGTTTAAAATTCATGTATTTTGTTGTAAATTATCTTTTTGATAGAAAATTGCTCTTTTGTTTGATAATTCAACTGCATATCTGATTGTGATTATTTTTTGTTGTTGTTCAAAATTAATTTTGTAATTGAAAATTTAACGTTTCCTTTTTTGGCGGAAAATGTATCTTCTTTAGTTGGAAATTCCACTATTTTGTAAAAAAATTCATCTTTTATTGAAGATTCATCATTAATGAATATAGTTGAAAATTTAGATGGATTTAAAATTAGAATGATGAATCCTCCACAAAAAAATGAATCCAATTATCAGTATAAAGTAGTATTTCATGTTTTAGAAACAATTTGTATTTTTAAAAAACGCAAGCAAATCGTAATTAGCGCCAGAAACTCGCAAACCCCATTCTTTCACTCATTCATAAAAAAGTATTTTTTTCTGGTAGGAAATACATGTTAAACTGCATGGGGCTTACGCCACCTCTAAATATTTTTTTCAACAAAAAAAATGGATTTATTTTTGTGTGGTTTCGAACAAATTTCGAGGCGATAAGTGTGCATGAAAATTCGAGAAAAAATATTTGAAACACCCTATTTATGTGCTCCCGGATTTGAAAAAATCCTAAGATCCTGCAAATATAAAACCTGCAAGATGAAAACTAAAAAATTGGAATATTCGAACTCTGAGCATCTGCAGTTTTGAAAACAATATTTTTCTCTAAAAAATCTATAATCCTTAAGAAAATTTTTTTAGTAATATCCTTATACAAAACACGCATGCCATTTTTAAAATATTCCTTTTTTATATTTTAGTTTAGAAAACAATTATATCTCGCACGTGTATCATTTTTTAAACACACGTGACATTTCCATATAAGCAATATTATTCCTAAAAATAAATGTGTTCACGAATATAAGGGTACGCTGACGCATACATTCTCTTAAAGTCGCCATTTGTCACTTCCGATTTTTTTTGTAAAATTGAAAATTGTCTCTATCGTCAATGATAAAATTGAAAAATTGTCACGGTGGAAAATATTAACAATGTCTCAATTTAAAATGGTGAAACTGTTCAAATTGAATTGTTTGTAACAATTTATTTAAAAAATGCTGTTGGAAATTTTACAATTGATAATGGTAAACTTGTCTGAATTGAAAATGATAAAATTGTCTTAACTGAAAATTCTAATAATATGTCAAATGACAATGTTCGCAATTTAAATAAAAAAATTTTTAATTTAAATATACAATGTCTAGTTTAAAATGGTAAAAGTGTGCCAACTGAAAACTGTAAAATTGGCCCAAGTCAAAATTTATGCAGAAAATTTAATTACGTATTGTAAAAATGAAAACGGTAAAAACGGTTATAATTAAAAGCTGGAAATATGAAACCTACAATATTGTCTACAATTGAAAATGGTAAATGGCCTTATTTGAAAATGATTAAAATGTAAAATTTTCTAAATTGAGTATGGCAAAAATTCAAAGAATGCAAATAAAAATTGTACTATCCTATTGATTGGAAATTGTCTCAATTAAATATTTTAAAACTTTCTCAATAGCAAATTGTAACCCAATTTCAAGTTTTAAAAATTTTTCCAAATGAAAACCATTATTAAAAAATGTTGTGAAAAAATATTATTATACTCAGAAAATATAATTGAAAATTGAACAATTAAAAATTACAAATTGAAAATTGGAAAAGTTTGTCCTGATTGAAAATTTTAAGATTATCTCATTTGAAAATTATGAAAAACTGTAAATTCAAACCGGAAAAACTGTCCCAATTCAAAAATTTTTAAATCGTCTCAAGTGAAAATTCATTCAGAAAATGCAATTCTAAATTGGAAAATTGAAATTGGCAAAATTGTCTGAATTGAAAATTATAAAACGATCTCAATTGAACAATTTAAAAATATACAGAAATTTAAAATAGTATGAGTTTCGCATTTGAAAATTGTAACTTTCCGAATTTGAAAAAAGTAACGTTTAAACTGAAAATAATAAAAATGTCGCCATTTAAAATGGTAAAACTGTCCAAATTGAAAATAATAAGATTGTTCTAAATGAACATTTATTCGAAAATACAATTTAAAATTATATAAATAAAACTAGCAAAACTGCCATAATTGAAAGCTGGAAAAATGATAATGATAAAATTGTCTGAATTGATCATTTAAAAAATGGCCCAGTTGGAAATTGTAAAGTCTCATTTGAAAATTGTACAATTATTCCAATTGAAAATGATAAAAAAGCTTAAATTCAAAACGGAAAAACTGTAAACTGTAAATTGTAAAATTGTGAAATAATCTTGTACTAAAATAATCTTGTAAAATAATCTTAATTGAAAATTTTAAAATTATTTTAATTAAAAATTGTTTTCATTGAAAATTATAAAAATGTCCCAAATGAAAATATGAAAATTGTCCCAATTAAGAATTTATGCAGAAAATACAATTTTAAAATGAATTTGCTAAATATGTCTCATTTAATTTTGGTAAAAATGAAAATTATAAAATTTTAAAGTGCTATATTATCTCAATTGAAAATAGTAAAATTGTAAATCATGTAATTAAAAATTGTTCAATCATATTCAATAAAAATTGTCACAATTGAAAATTTAAAAACTGTCACAGTTCAACATTATGTAGTCTTATTTAAAACTTATCAAATTATCTCAATTGAAAATGATGAAAATGTTTTAATTCAAAACAGCAAATCTGCCCTGATTCAAAAAGTTCTGAATTTTCTCCAACTTACATTTTTTCAGGAAACACAATTTGAGAAGTGGACAATTGGAAAAGGTAAAGTTGTCTGAATTGAAAATTATAAAATTATCTCAATTAGAAATGATAAAAATATACATAAATTTAAAATGCTATGACTTAACTGGAAATAATTGTAAAATTATCTTAATTAATAATTAAAAATTTTTTAAAATTAAAATCGCTTTAATTGAAAATTTTATATTATATATCTATATATTGTATATATTATAAATTATAAAATTGTCTAAATAAAAAAATATTGTGCAACATTTTAATATACGCAATACCCATTACCTTCACTATTATTAAAACTGTAATTGGGTGATATAACAGTCTACACACTAGATCATGTCATCTGGCAACCAACAAGAATTTGAAACCGTTATGTAAATACAAATAAATAAATAAGTACAATGCTTGGACATCTTTATTATCCTTTTTTCTGCTTCAATATCATTCGTCTCTATAATAATTATTTTATTAATTTTAAATTTAAACTTGAAAAAATCTTTCAAATTTATTTTTAAAATACAAAGTTGATAAAAAAATGAATTAGAAAAACCCGTTATTTAACAAGTAATTAAAAATTCTAATACAAAATATGGAAAAAGATTGTAAGCATGATTACGCAAATATTTTAAAAGTCGAGTGCTAATTTACAACAATCACGAAAGCCACTCGCATTCCATAAAAAGTTACGAGAGCTAATAATTCTTATCAAAACGGTATTCTTGTAAGAAAGAAAAAACTGGCAAAACTCGTAATTTATAATTTCATAATTTTAAGGTGCTCTTCATTAAAAAAAACCAAGATTTATATTTCTTGAATTTCGCAAGGGTTTGAAATATTTTGTAATTTTTTCGATGATTCGTTGAAAAATAATTAAGATATGGGCGCCCGTAACATTAGAAGTTAATTCTTTTTTAATGTTTCAAAGTATGTAGAAATGCATGAGCCTTAAAAATACATCAAAATTTAATTGATCGTTTTTCTACGTAATTTATTTATTTTAATGGAATTAGTAAAAAGGGAATAAATTTTCAAAGATTTTCTTTATCTTTCCAAATATTTTGAGTCAGAGTTTAATTACTTCAATTGTTAATTTTTAATTAATTTTTTAAAAGCAATCTAGCCATTCTGAAATCTGCGTGATTGATATATGTATAATTTTAATATTGAGATTATTATGCTACTATTTTTCAAAATTAAAGCCACTATTATATGAATATGTATACATTTTACCATGTTTATTATAAATAATGTTTTTTTTTGCTTTTAGGGATTCTACTAATATGTGTAATTTATAAAAAATTGACAAATTATATTATAAAATTTTCTAAATATATTAGCACCACGAATTAATTAAATATTTAAATACTACTAAAAAATAATTAATAATTTCTTGAGTTTGTCTTTAAAGTCAAAGAATTTGAATAATATATTCAATTTCTTTTATTTTATCTTCTTATACTTACAATTTAGTGAATATTTAGGTAAAATTAATGTCGGTCCTACATAAACTTCAATCTGAACAGCTTCAAATTCCTAACTTTTCAAGGAAAAACATTGCGTTTACAACAAGATATATGAATTTTTAACCAAATAGTTTAATTTTCAAGCAAAAGTACTAATTTTCTGCCAAAAAATATGATTTTTCAGCAAAACACGTGAATTCTCACCTAAAGTGGCGAGTATTCAACTGCAATAGTTGAATTTGGAACAAAAAAGATAATTTTTCAAATAAGAAGATTACTTTCTACCAAAAAAGTCAAACTTTAAACTAAAAAAGATAATTTGTCAACGAAAAATTGAAGTCAAATTTTCCGTCAACAACATTAACGTTCAACCAAACAGGTGAATTTTAAGCTAAAATGATGGAATATTCAATTGAAACAGTTACATTTTGAGTTAAAAAAAGATAATTTTCAACAACAACAAAAATAATTTTCCAAAAAATGATGAATCTTCAACTGGAACAGTTCAAATTAAAGCGAAGATAACTTTTCAACTAAAATCTTGAATCTTTAACTAGAATAATCGAATGTTCATCTCAGAAAATATAATTTTTAAAATAAGAAGTAAATTGTTAAATTTTAAGTTATTTAAATGTATGTTCCAGCAAATAGATAAATTTTTTACCAAAAAGATCAGTTTAAAACCTAAAATGAAATACTTAAAATTCGCAATTTAAAAATATTAATTTTCCACCAAAAAATCAAATTTTCAATATTTCAAAAATAGATGAATTTTGAACTAAAAATATCAGTCTTCAACCAAAAATAGAATAGTTAAATTTTGAGTAAAACAAATATTTTGCACAACAATAAAAATTCAACCCAAATGATGTACTCTCAGCTAAAATTATGAATAATTAATCAGAATACTGGATTTTTTAACCAAAAAAATTTAATTTTTACCGAAAAAGACGACTTTTCAATGAAATACGTGAATTTTTAACGAAATATTTAAATTTTCATCTAAAAATACAAATTTTCAACTAAAATGCTGAATTTTCAACTAATATATGCAGCCGAAAAAAGAAACTAAGTATTAGTAAAATAAAGAGTTTTGAACCACAATGAACAACCAAAAAATATTATTTTGAACTAAAAAATATCATTTTTAAATAAAAATTAAATTGTTAGATCAATTTTAATTTTAAAAAATGAATGTTCAACCAAATATTTCAATAATGAACCAAAAAGATCAGCTTTAACCAAAATTAGAATAATTAACTTTTCAGTAAAAATCGGTTTTTTCCATACACAAAAATTCAACCAAAGTGATGAATTTTCAACTACAATTATGAATATTTTACTGGAATATTTTAATATTCAACCAAAAACATGAAATTTCATTCAAGTAGATTAATTTTCAAGAAAAAAGGATTAATTTTCTACCTAAAATTAAAATTTTTCAACGAAATATGTGAATTTTCATTTTAAAAAAACTAATTTTTAAACAGATAGTTAAATTTTCAAATAAAAAATATCAATTTTAATGAAACTGATGAATTTTCAACTAAAATGATGATTCATCAACTGGAATCGTTGAATTTTGAAACAGAACGATGAGCTTTCAACCAAGACGATTAATCTTGATCAATTCTAAAAACGATAATTTGCTAACCAAAAAATGAATAATTAAACATTCAGTAAAAAAAAGTTAACGCTCAACCAAGGAGATGAATTTTCAAAACAATTGATGTAATATTCAAATGGAATATTTAGATTTTCAGCTACAAAAAAAATCAAAAAACTAATTTCATTTTCAAACAAAGTGATGAATTTTCAACAAAAGAAATGAATCATAAACTTAATCGTTGAATTTTCAAACAAAAAGATTATTTTTTATCCAAGAAGATTAATTTTGAACAAAAAATAGGAATTTTGAACAAAATACATTAATTTTCACTTGAAAAAGTTAAATTGTGAAACAAAAAAGGAATAGTTAGATTTTTAGTTCAAAAAATTACCGTTCAACCTAAAAGAAGAATTTTCTAATCAATTGATGAATTATTTACATTTTCAGCTACAAACAAATAATTTTCAAAAACCTAATTTTATTTTCAAACCAAGTCATGAACTTCCAACTAAAATGATAAATCATCAACTGGAATCGTTGACTTTTTAAACAAAAAGATGAATTTTTGTAATTAAAAGTTAAATTTTTAGTTACAAAATTTAACGTTCAACCGAAGTGATGCAGTTAAAATTAATTGATGGAATATTCACATTTTCAGCTACAAAAGAAATTCAAAAACTGGAATCGTTGAATTTTCAAACCAAAATATGAGTTTTCAACCAATTTCCACCAAAACATGCGAATTTTCATCAAAATACATGAATTTTCAAATAAAAAAAATTAATTGTCGACCAAAGAGATGAATTTTCAAATCAATTGATGAAATATTCAAATAGAGTACTTACATTTTCAGCTAAAAAAATATAATTTTCCAGCTAAAAAAAGTAAATGATTTTCAAAAAAATAATTTCATTTTTAAAGAAAGTGATGAGTTTTCCAAAAATAATGATAATTTTCAACTAAGAAAAATAAAATGTCAACCAGAGAGATGCATTTGTAAATCAATTGATAGAATACTTACATTTTCAGCTACAAAAAAAATAATTTTCAAAAAACTAGTATAATTTTGAAAGAAAAAGATGAGTTTTAATCCAAGAAGATTAATGTTGACCAAAAAATACCAATTTTCAACGATATACGTGAATTTTCAACTAAAAAAGATAAATTGTCAAGCAAGAAATGAATACGTTTAATATTTATTCAACAAAATTAACGTTAATTTTCAACTTAATTGTTGAAATATTTAATTGGATTAGTTACATTTTCAGCTAAAAACAAATAATTTTCAAACGAAATGGACCTTTTCCTAGAATAATTGAATTTTCAACCAAAAAGATGGACCAAAAAAATGCTGCGTCTAAAAAGTATTATTTTTCAAATAACAATCGAATCGTTAAATTTTTAGTTTAAAAAATTAATATTCAACCAAAGAGCTCAAATTATAATTAAAATAGATACATTTTCAGTTTGAAAATATTAATTAAAAAAAATCTAACAAGAGGGATCAACTAGTAGTAGTTGATCTAGTAGTTGATATTTAATCCAAAAAATAGTTTAATTTTTGATCAGAAACAGTTGAGGTGAACCATAAAACAGGAAATTCTAACATGAATTGAATGTCCAACTAAGAAAGATTTTATTTTATTTTACTTTGTTTTTTTTATTTTATTTTGTTTTATTTGAAATTATTTTTGTATTGCCTTAATAAATGTGCTGTATGAGTGCCGAAACGTTGGTGATTATTTTTTATAAATTTTTTCTTTAGCGTGATTTGATAATAGTATAAATAAAAAAAAAGACGAAACAAATAAAAAAGAGAAGGAAGGGGATTTTATTGGTTGCCTTCTCATTTTTCTTTCCTCTTTTTTATTTTTGTCTAAATGAAAACTTAATTATTGTTTTCTTTTATTTTTAGAAGAGGAAAGGAAGGGTTTTTTTCAGATTGCAATGGGAACATTTAATGGTGGTTGTCCAAATTTGGTCGTTGTATTCTTGACTTTGATTTCAGGAATTCTTCACATTACCTTGATTGTTGGACGCTAAAAAGGGATTTTAAATTTCATTTTGGTCTAATTTAAATTTCTTAAATTTTAAAAAAGATTTTCAGCCAAGAAAGAGAAAAATCGGAAAAACTTTGGATTTTTCCAGTAAATTATTGCTGTTAAATAAAAAGTACAATAAAGAAAAGAAATCTCATTTTGATAAAACATCCGCACCAAGGAATGATGTTTATTAATCAGTAATAATCGCGGAATTACAATATAAATTATACAAATACGATACATGTAATTCGACTTTACAAGACAACCTATTTATATTTTTACATTTCCATTGCATATACCGAAAATACAAAGAGAACGTATTTTCCCTTACTTTTCATTAATTTTCCCTCACAACTCAAACTTTCAGTCGCACGTATGTTACAGAATTCTACCTAATATGTAATTACCAAACACACTTAAAATAATCACACAAAAAGCTGCAAAAATTCATTGTCCTCGCTCAAACTATGAAAAATCGTACACACACTATTTGAAATTACAAGTTACAAGAACAGAAATCATTATTAGTTCCAAATAAAGTATATTCTACACTTTCAAATTGTTTCAATAATTTCTTTCTTCGCTACCGGAATGTATTCAAAAATCTTAAGTTTCTGAGAATGAACTGAAGATTACTTATTTACAATTGGAGTGCCTTTTTCGAAATAAATTTAACTCCTCCCCAATAAACTCCTTTCATCCTTCACAGAATATTTTTTATGGACGATGTGGTGCTGATTTTTAGATAGCTAAGTGAGAAATAGTAAACTACTCGTATAAAATAAGACTGTCGATGAATGCAAAAAATAGGTAGGTGTGCTCTTTAGTTTTCCCTAAGATTCTGATTAATCGATATGAAATTTGTTAAATAATCGCAATCTAATCACAGTTTTTCGTGCTTTCCTTCGCCAAATAACCAGCGACAGATTCTGTCAACCAGATAAACCATCACGAAATTAGCTATTAGAATTTGAACTAAGGTTTTGCGGAACTGTAACAGAAAAAGAATTTTTTTCATTTCCGTGCCAGTATGAATAATTTTAAAATAATAATATATGCATTTTTTAAATACTCACATCGCTTGGGAAATCCACGATTTCGAATTCGTAGGCAGTGTCGGGAATAAATCCAGACGCCAGGGCTAAAATGGCAACGATACTTCCTACCAGAGAATAGAGGAGAGCTTTGTTTTCAAAAAGACTCTCCATGAAAGGTTGACCCTAAAGATTAATTAATTTATTATTGATTACATTTTTACCGTAACAAAATATTCCTACCCCACCCCCCTCTCACTGCACGTAATTTTTAGTTTCCAGAACTTTTTTTATAGCTATTGCTAGTAGAATTCGACATGGTGTCCGAGAAC
Source organism: Acraspis erinacei (assembly GCA_035041075.1). Taxonomy (NCBI): domain Eukaryota; kingdom Metazoa; phylum Arthropoda; class Insecta; order Hymenoptera; family Cynipidae; genus Acraspis; species Acraspis erinacei. The sequence goes on from JAWWLR010000002.1 coordinate 50,548,219, forward strand.
TTAATTTTCAAAATTACCCGATTTCCCTTGGCTAATTTTTCATTTTCCTTGATTATTAATATATAATCAAATACCAGCATTTTTATCTTGTAATATTTTTAACATAGAATATTTTCTAAATAGAATAAAACTATATTTCAGATACAAATATAAAATCTATTAATTTATTTAAAAAAAAAACAATCTGTTGTACTATCAAAGATGGATTTTTACCCAAATAATTGAATTTTCAACAAAATAATTACATTTTTATCATACTAGTTGAACTTTCTACCCAACAAGATAAATTCCACCCCAAAAAGTGGCATACTTTATATTTCAATAAAAATAGATAAAATTCAAAAACGAATTTTAAAAACAATGACGAATTTTCAACAAACAAAGATCTTTCACTCAAGAAAGAATTAAAAGATTAACTAAACTGTTTAACCTTCAAGGCAAACGACGAATTGTGTTTACAAAAGCCGAATTTTCAAACCAAAAATATAAAAAAAATTAAATTTCAAACTAAGAAAATTATTTTTCTACCAAGAGAGGAGAATTTTCTACTAAATAATATCAAGCTTAAAAAAATGGAAGTTACGTTTTCAGTCAAAAAACTACTTTTAAACCAAAAAAAGGTTTTTTAGCTGAACAGCTAAATTTTCTGCCAGGCATAAGCCTTTCATAAAAAAAAAAATAATTTTTAACAATGTAGTTTGACTTTTACTGAAGTAGTTGAATTATCAATTAAAAAGATTAATTTTCAACTACAATATAAATCTTCACAAAAAAAAAGACTTCTTAACAAAGTGCTTCAACTAAATATTTGAAACAAAATAGTAGAATACTCGAGCAAATAATAATCATTTTTAACCAAAAATGTTGCATTTTCGTAAAAAAAAAAAATTCCACTAAAACAGACGAACTTTTAAGTAATAAAAAAAATTGTTGGATTTTCTGTTTAAAAAAAGGTCAGTTGATTTTTCACTTTTATTAAAAAAAGAAGATCTTTTAACCAAAAAGGTTCAAATGAACCGAAAAAACATGACATTTGTCTTAAAACGGATGAATTCTTATTTTAAAAAAAAGCAAATTTTCAACAACAAAAGTAGTTATATTTTCATCCAAAAAATGCCAGTTGACTTTTAAAGATCAAAATATGCATTTTTTAAACAAAAATGAAGCTTGTATGAAAAAAGGCGAATTGTTTCAACCAAAAAGGATAAATTTATAACAAAATAGTTGAATTCTCTACTAAATAGTTGCATTTTAATCCAAGATAGGTGACATTTGTACTAAAACAGATCAATTGTTTTATAGTTGAACTTTCATCTAGAAAAGATTTCAGTTCATCTTTGAACAAAAAAATATAAATTTTAAATAAAAAGTACAATTTCTACGAAATAGTTAAATTTTCAACAAAACAGCAGAATTTGCAAACCAAGAAGTATTACTTCTTAACAAAATAGTTTAATTTTAAACCAAACAGTAGCATTTTTTCCAAAATAGACGAAATTTCTTTTAAAACAGATGAATTTTTTATTAGAAAATAAAATATTTTTAAAAAATAGTACAATTTTCATCTAGAAAAGATTTCAGTTCTCTTTTTAAAACAAAAATATTAAATTCAAACCAATAATAAGTTTTTATACGAAATATTTAAATTTTCAACAAAACAGTCTATTAGTTTTCAATCAAAAATATAATACTTAAATTTTCAGTTAAAAAAATAAATTTAAACAAAATAGTGAATTAAAGTAATATAAAACTACATTCAAAAATAAGGAATCATTGTTATTGAATTGTATATTGCAATCGAACAAAAATTAAGCATGCTCTTTAGAAAAATTCCCTGGCTTTAAAAGAATCCCTGATATTTCGAGGGTTTTCAAGGTTTTCTAGGTGCGCTCTAAAAAATAAGTGTCTCACAAAAATTTCGAAAGCATTGTTGTCACTTTTCCTCAAATGCCGATTGAGTAATTTGAAAAAATTCACACAGATAATTAGGAATTCAGTTTCAGTTGAAGGACAGTAACAAAGAATATCAAATTTGTGTGTATAATAAAACTGACAAAAAAGTATAATTCACTAATACAAAACTTGATTGCTAAACTCAATCCACACATATTCAGAAGAAATAAAATTTGTATTTGACATGAGCAAAAGTAACTTTATTGACAACTATCAATGAAACGTTGTACTATTTCAACAGGTGAAAGATTACAATTTTTCAATATTTTCATTGTATTATTTAAATTGTCAGAATTATTTTTGAAAAACAAAACATAATAAAAAAAAGTTTGAACAAAAAATGGAAGAATTAGATTTACTGTTGAAATAATTAAATTTCAATCAATAAAAAGGAAATTTTCGAAAAAAATAGTTAAATTGTCCACCAACGTGATGAATCTTGAATCAAAAAAATAATAATTCCCGGCAAAAAGTGTAATATTCGATATTTCAAACCAAAAATATTGTAATTTTCGATAAAAAAAAAACACTTGAATTAAACAAAAAAATACACATTTTAAGCTAGGGAGATAAAATGCACGATAAAATGTTTATTAAAAAGATACATTTTCGACAAAAAATGGACTGGTACTTAAATTATCGGATAAAAAATAAATTTTTAATCAAAAAACTAATTTTTAACCAAAGAAATAAATTGCGAACCAAAAAGATTAATTTTCTACAAATAAAATGATTTCTCTAAGAAAATTAATTAATTTTACCCAAATTTTGAATTTTTAAAGAAAAAGATTAATTTTCTACCAAACAAAATTAATTTACAGCAAGAACAAGGATTTTCAACCAAGTTTTGTAAACGAATTTACAACCTAACAGTAAAATTTTCAAGAAAAGAAATTAATTTTCAACCATAAAAGTGAATTTTATTTTAGTTTAATATTCTACCACAAAACAACACAATACATCAATTTTCAACCAAGAACGAATTTTTGACAAAAAAGTTAAATTTAGAACCCAAAAAAATACATTTTCGACCAAAGTCTTTTAATTTTTTATACAAAAAGAAAAGTTTTCAACAAAATAGTTCCATTGGCAACCAAAGGAAAAAATTAATCTAAGATGTTTTGAAATCTTTGTCAATTCTGCCATGAAATTCATTTATCAAAATAAAAAATCAGCATTATTCATTTACGGATTTTTAAAAACATTTTCTTATTCTCTTAAAACCTTTTAAGATTCCTAAAAAAATTGGTGTCAGGGAATTCTTATATACCTGGAAAAACGTGGAAATGTCAGGAAAATTTTTGGTTAGCGTGCTCAGATTTCTTTTTTATTTGAAATATAAAATTGAATTAAAATAATTCTTTGTTTGTAAAAGTACCTTTATATTACTGTAATGAACTATTTTGTTAAAAACTCGCTCTTTTTCGTAGAAAATTAATCTTCTTTGTTGAAAATTCATCTTTTTGCTTTAAAATTCCACAATATGTTAGGCATTTTTTCTCTCTCTTTAGTGAAAAACCTTCATTAGCTAAACATTCAACTTACGTTGAAAGATCGTCTTTTTGGTTGAATTTAACTTTTTTAAACAGAAAATTAAATTTTTTGGTTGAAGTATCAAATACTGAATTTTTCGGTCAGAATTCATCTTTTTTGGAATAAAAATTCAATTATTTGGTTCAAATTTAAACTCTTTTGTTATGAATAATTTGTTTGGTTCAAGATTTATAATTTTAATTGAAAATTCATCTCCTTGGTTTTTTTCTTTGCCAGAAAATCAATTTTACTCAGTGTAAATTTTACTATTTTCTTGAAATTTGGGTAGTTGACATTTTTGTTTAACTTTTGGAATAAATATTTATTCTTTAGGTTTATTTGTTCGTTTGTTTGTAAGATTATGGAAATTTGATTCTTGTGAAATTCTTGAGAAAATTAAAAAAAAAATGTGAAGATTTTAAGTATGTCAGAGAAGTATAATATTTTTTATTTTACAGGATTTTACCAAATTTGAGGAAAAATTTGATTCAGTTTAAAAGATAATCAGAGCTTTTAAAAGTTTAGAAGATATACTTTTAACTGGCTGGAATAATGTAATCCTAAAAGTTTGAAAAATCTTTCAAAATTAAAAAATTGCCCTTTATTATTTCTTTTGGAATTTTGAAAATAGTTAAACAAAAAATCTGCATTATCGCCTGAAAGTTAAAATAACTTGATAAACTTTTTATTTTAAAAAGATTCAAGGAAACTTTTCACATTATTTTCAGGTTTGTCAATTGAAATGGTAGAGAGAAAAAGTTTAATTTTTTATATTTCCGCTTAATTATATCTAAAAAGTATAGCGTCTGAACTTTAGAAGTTAGCTTAAATATTGAAAATGCATTTTTTGTTTTAATGAATTTTATAAAATTTATATTTTCCGTAGCCAAAGCAACGACACATATTTATAAACATTTTAGAAAATTGTAACCTCTTTCCATTGATTATTATTATTTTTTACGCAGTGTCTCGTCATCCCGAAATTCGGGACGACTAGCCCAGCTAATTAAACATAGTCCACT
>JAWWLR010000002.1:50581921-50592675 GCA_035041075.1 Acraspis erinacei
TCAACACTGATAAGGCTCGCGAAGAAGAAGCAATTTAGCGTGTCTTTGAAACATTGAGCTCTGATAGGCACTTTTTACTCGATGACTACCTTTATTTCTGCACTTGAGACCAAAATGAGTCCTTTTTACTTTGATAAGGAGTGGGTGGACTTAGAGTCGTTGCTCGACATTGATCTGGATCCGGGCATTACTTTTAGGGATCAGACCGATGGGTCGTTGAAGTTAAAGTTGGGTTAGGCTAGTTGTGTTTTTTGTGTCCCTGAAACTGGCTGCGAGACGTGATTATCTTCATAGATTCTCGTGCGACTCTCATAAGTAATAGGGCAGACTATCTGATCCTTCTGGCCATACTCTGGCTAGCTTTTTTAAAAATCAGGCCACCTTGGCGGGACGTACCGTGCTCTGCTTGCGGTTTGCTTGCATCGCTTCGCACTTGTGCGTTGCTAGATAGGAAACTGCGGACGAGGTCACGAGGTTGGCCTTGCCCCCTACTTAGTATCTTAAAGGGGTTTACCATTACTAACTTCCGCGTTCTCTGTCAGCGAGACTTTGAATATTGGGCGCCATCAAGCTGGACCCATGAACAGCCGGTAGGTTATCGGGCCAAATATTTTTCTTCCGGTAATGTGAAAACTCCAATGTCAGCCTTCTGAGTCGATACCTTAAACTTATCACGGGACTAAGAAGTATTTATATCTACACGGGTGATCAATTTATCTGGATGGGATGGAATCTTCCTGCGGGTTGTGACTCTGGCACTGAGCTTAGGGACCCTGAGCATCTCCTCTATCAATGCCCCTCGCTTGCGGGCTAGGGTGTTTTTTTGGGGACAGTGTGGAGAGAGAGGGTGGCAACCTGATGATTTAACTTCGAGGTGAGTTCTGTCCTGCGTGGCAGGTTCCTTCTCCTGTCCCAATCCTTTGAGAGGATTTATTGGAACAGGCGGACTGTCTATGAAGGATTGCTCGGAATTTGAGGAAATGTGCTCATCGTTTACCTTATATTGGAATTAGTAGTGGCTAAGGAGTTCCTGTGATGTTTCAGAGGTAGGCAGTAAAAACTGATATTAACAAAGCATGGCTTTTGTCAAGAAAAGAAGAAGGATGGAGTTGTACATGTGTGAAGACTGAATTTTGGTTATTGTATTAGCCCAAGTGAGAGAATAATTATTGTTAAAAAAAGTGAATAAGTTATAACAATTTGATTAGTTGGCAAGAAAATCCTGATTGGTCCAGCTTAAACATTTTATAACTCACATACTAAAACTTTAACTGATTTTTGGAAAAGAAATTTTCGATTTATTTTTTGTTTGTTTATACAGCCATATAAGTCGCGACACTTGAGTCTGGGACACCCTGTATATGGTCCGAATGACAACAGGTTTTCCCCAAATCTTCAGCATCCAACAGATTATAAGAAAAAGTAAATTTTCAATTACATATTAATGAAAATACTTTGTAATTAGAACGTTATCTCCATTCTATTAGAACCTTAACAGGCTTCATAAGCTTACCCTTCCTCTTTACAATTTTCCTTTCCCTATTTTTTCATTCACCCTCACTTAACATATCTCCCCACCCCTAGAATATTCCTCCTACGTTTTCCACTAACATACCCCTTTCCACAACATTCAGCCTCTCTCCATAACACTTCCCTTACCCTGCCACCATTCCTCCTATGATAATCTGTACTCAGCCAACCATCTGTCTCTTCTTGAGTATTCTCTCTTAATTCTCCCACCTTGCTGTTCATTTCTCTCCTTCTCTCTTCCTGTCCATTTCTTCCACATTTCAGCCACTCCTACTCTTAAAAACTTCATCCCATTCCCTCGCTCCTTACACCCTCTTTCATTATAGACTTCTTTTTCACTTCTCCTCAACTTTTAGATCAAACCAGTTTGCATTCACAACCAAATAATTGAACTTTTAACCAAACGAGACGAATTTTTAACAAAAAAGTTAAATTTTCAACCAAATGGTTTGAATTTTCAAACAAAAAACAATTAACTGCAACCACTTAAAATTGCATTTTTAACAAAGCAGTCGAATATTTCAGCCAAAAAGGCGAATTTTGTTGGAAAATAGTTGCATTTTCAACCAAGAAGGTTCCAGAGAAAAATAAATGTCCAACTAAGAATTTTTCTACCAGAAAAGATGAATTTTCAATCCAAAAGAATCAATTTTCTATTAAAAAATACGATTTTTCAACATATCAGTTAAATTTCTAAACAAAAAAGATCATTTTTAACAAAAGAGTTGAATTTTCAAACCAAATTGTTAAACTTTCAAGCAAATGGGATTTTTTCATAAAATAGTTGCATTTTTAACCAATTAAATGAATTTTCAATCTAACGGGAAAATTTTCCACTAACTGGTTGAATTTTTAAACAAAAAAGAATAAACTTAAAAAAATGTGTTGTATTCTCAACCAAATTGTTGAATTTTGAAGCCAAGAAGACGAATTTTTTAGATGAGTTGAATTTTTCCTTAAGAACTTTAATTTTGCAAAAAAATTTAATGGTGATATTTAAAAGTATAGAAGATTTTTAATTTAGATTAAAAGAGGTGAATTTAACAAAAAGGTGAATTCTCGGCGAAAAATGTAATAGTTGGTATGTCAACCAGAGCAAATTTTAGTTTTAGATTAAGAACGGTCAGATTCAACCAAAAAATACGAACTTTGAAAAAAGTTGTTGAATTTTCTACCAAATCAGCAACCAAGCAGTTGCAGTTTTAACCAAAAAGGATCAAATTTTTATCAAAAGAGATGAGCTTATAAAAAAATACATCAGTTTCAAATTTTTAATCGAAGATTGACCTCTAACTATCACAATACATTTTTAACAAAGTGGTTCAATTGTCAACCAAGAAGTTAACTTTGCAATCAGAAAGATTAATTTTATACCATAAAAAGATTAATTTACAAAAGAATATATAAATTTTCAATAAAAAATAGAATGGTTAAATTCTCAGTTAAAAAATGTAATTTTGATAAGAGCAAATTTTCAACAAAATAGTTAAATCTTCTAAAATAACATGAACGCTTAAAAAGGTAGTTTAACCTTTAACAAAACAAAGCGAGTTTTAAGCAAAATAGTTCAATCCTCATCCTATAAAATGAATTTTGAAAAAAGTAGTTCAACTTTTAACCAGGTAGTTGAATTTTGAACCAAAGAAGATAAATTCGCAATGAGAAATTCGATAGTTGACTTTTTTTATGGGGTTCTACGAACTCCATTCGGATTCAAGCGCAAAAAGAACAAAAAAGCGAAGTTTTTTCAAAAATGGGGGAACAAGAGCAATTCATTAAAAACAACGTAAAAGAGGGGACTAAGGCTCATAAGCCTATAAACCTATATAAACTCAAAAAACCCCAAAACCCGATCCCTTTCCGATTTTTTTATTAAACTTGAGGGCCTATTTGGGGTTTCGGGTCGGGTGGCGTGCTGGACTTTTGTATCAAAGTCTATTATTTTTGGTCAGATTTATTTATTTTAATATTCGATCTATTCTATCCGATTTTATCACTCCTTTCCTATTTCTCTGTTAAAGAATGATCTTCTGCTCTGTTTGATTATTTTTGCCAAAAAAACTAAAGAAAATATTAGGACGCTCAAATATAATTGTATTCTCATTTTAACAAGAATTTATTAAATTTGGATGGATACTCGAAGGAATTTTGTTGTTGCCAATTTTTGCAAAAGATTTTCAACTTTGTGGGCAATGTTTGTAGGACTGAGAATTTAGAGCAAATACTTTGTTTACTCGCGTAAGCTTGTGGCCTTTATTAGCAACATATAATTTACGGATATCTGTGCACATAATTTAAATTTAACATTCTTATAAATGTAAATTAAATTTATAAATGGAACGGAAAGAAACTGCCATTAAAATTCAGATCACTGATTGATAACATTGGAAATGATATTTGACAACATTCTGATATTTACTTTTTATCTTTGGCACGCAGAGAACATTTGTGCATAAAAAGGCCCCTAACAAATAGCTAAGTCTCGCATACGAAAAAATTGTATAAGATGATCATATCCTTTCCCAAATAATATGCAAACTTTCAGCAAAATTAAAGAAATCAAAGTAAAAAAATTCATAAGCGGTTCACGACTTCTTCTTCATAAATAATTATGAATTACAATCTTATCATCTGACCTAAATCTTATTCTATAGTGACTTAATTAAATTTAAGCTACTCCCACAATCTTCTTTTATCGATGCAAACTCCTATAGAGATTAGACATACTTATAGTCTACCGGAAAATCAATCTCTTCTGGAATTGAAAATTCAACTCATCAGTTGCATCAATTTCAGGAGAAAATCCCCTAAACTGAAGACACTTTTTTCAAATTGTTATTAAATAATCAAATGATTTTGTAGGATATTAATTATTCATAATTAGCAATAAGTAATAAAAATTTCATATATTATTTAACAAATTAAGTCAAGTGAACATATACTCTTTCATGAACTCAAGTAAAGAAAATTTGTTGTATGTAAAATAGAAAAAAATAACCAAAGAATCTGGAACTTGCAATCTCCACCGTTCTATACGAAAGAATACCAATTAGTCGTTTAACTATTTTAAACATCGTTATAAAAATCCATTAAATCAGTTCAATTGAAATTAGTTGAGTTTCTTGAATTAAAAAATGTCAATTGACTACTCTAACATTTTATATTAAAAGAATATGTTTTTTACGTGGGGACGATCGCTTTCATAGAAGACATACTTAAATTTCTATATAAGAATGTCATTCTGTTTTGTAATATTGTCATGAATTCCATGATTTCTCATTGGTGAAACAGATAAAATGGAGAACGCTACATGACTACCTAATGCTGTAATACATCAAGACACACTTAAAATGATATTATTGCCCAATATAATGCCTGCACAATGACTAAAACCATCTTTTAGAATATTGACAATGTAGGAAGATCTGTTAAGTAGAATTGGCGTTTCTCCAGTCTGCATTAATTACACGTTTTTTACGGATAAGCAAATCGGATAATTCGTCTGCAAAATTGATGCAAATTAACCCTCCGTTTGGCACGTGTTCCGATAACCTTCAGTTTGACATATGTGATCTAGCCAGATCCCTGTATTTTTTTCTTATTCCTAGTGACTTTTCCATATTTTTAATTACCTACTCAGATAAAAATAACAAAATTTAAGGTAGAAAAAAATTTTTACAGGTAAAGAAATTGTTTTCATTCATTATTAGGCTTTATATCGATCCAAATTATTCTTATTTAAATGGAAATTATATGGATGAGGGAGAAGTAAGGGAAGGGAAGACAGGAGAAGCAAGAGAAATGTAGGAGTGGAATTAGAGAAAGTAGAGAATGGAGAAATAATGAAAGTGATTGGAACTGGGGAATAGAAGGGGTTGAAAAGTAGGAGGAGTAAGTGTACGTGAGGGATTAGAAGAATGGAGAAGTAGAGCATAGAGAGGTAAGGAAAGTGAGAGAGTGGAAAGTAGGAGAAGTCAAGGATATGAGGAATGTGAGGGGTTGGGATGTACAGAAAGGAGAACTAAAAGAAGTGAAGGGTGAGTAGGGGAATTCAAGAAAGAGAAAGTAGATGCGGGAGAAGTAAGGGACGGGAGGAGAGGAGAAGTATGGAAATGCAATTAGGGAAAGGAGAAGTAAGGGAAGTGATAGAATCGGAAGTGTGAGATATGAGGGGTTCGAAAATACGAGAACGGAGTGTAAGTAAGGTATGTGAGGGATGGGAGGGGAAGGGTAGTAGAGAAAGGAGAAATTGAGGGAGCAGAAAGTAGGAGAAGTCTATGATATGAAGAATGTGAAGGCCTGGGACGTAGAGGAGGGAAAAGTAAGAGAAGTGAAGGTGATGCGAAAGTACAGGAATAGAATGCATGTAAAAGAATGTAGGGGAGTTAAGGAGAGGGAAATTAGGTGTGGGAGAAGTAAGCAAAGAGAGTGGTGGAAAGTAGGAGAAATATGGTTGCCGAATTAGGCAAAGTAGGGATGGAGAAATGAGGGTAGTGATGGGAATGAAAGGTTGCTATGATTCTACTGCAAGATTCTAAGAGAATATAAAACGCAGTTCAAATGGGTAAATACCAAAATAAAATAAAAAAAAGACGCCGTAAAATATTCAAAATGCATTATATTTCATACATTTCAATATAGTATACAGGGTGTCTAAAAAGTCCCGGGACGGTTGGATATTTCCTCAGGTAAAATATTTTTCAACAAAGTGAAAATCATTCCTGAAGTAAATTTCAACGAGGAATTCAATGGTGACCTTCATTTTGACCTTGAAGTTGACCTTTATGGCTTTTTGAAGTTCAACGTTATTTTTTTAAAATGGAAACCCCCTTTGTTACATCTGCAATCGATAGAGCGGAAAATTCTACGTTCAGTTACGTACCCAAGTCATAGGTCAATTGTAACTTTCAAGGTCAATTAGAGTTTATTTGAAATTAACAAAGTTTTCAAAGAGGTCAGTGTAATTCCTGAAGTAAATTTCAACGAGACATTCATTGGTGAGCTCTGTATTGATCTTGATCACAGCGTTTTGAATATTGTAAAATCATAAGGAAATTTTTCATTAAAATTTCCAGGTGTTCTGGTGAGAGTTCTGTTCCTGCCCAAAGAGTTATACAGCCCTATTCCGTTTTTTGATACCTCAGTCAATACCTAAGGCGATGCCATAAGTCCTATACCGGTTTTCCATACGAATATTAAATATCGAAACTAAATTTACGTATTACGAGTACATACTTACTATCTTTTGCACTTTTCGTAATGGAGAAGGGTTAAATCTTGTCACAAAATCAACAATTGAAAGAACTGTAAGGCGCTTTATGAACCATGGATCTATGAAGGGCCTTCAGAGAACTGGTCGGCCAAAATCTGCAGGATTTGAGAGATTGATTCGTAATGCTGTAACTCATTTTTAGAATCGCATAGCTTTTTGTAAAGAAGCTCAAGGTTCTCAGTTCGAACATCTTCACTGAAGCGTGAGAGGCAAGGGGACTCACGCTAATCAAGCACCCAAAAGCGAACAGAATTTACTACGTCCACGTCAATGTTCCTGGGTAATGCTAAACGTAAACGTAAACTGCTTGGAAAAAACCTTGAAAAAACCTGGAAGATCATTACCAAGATCAATGCAGAGCTTTCGAATGAATTTCTCGTTGAAATTTACTTCAGGAATTGTACTAACCTCTTGGAAAACTTTGTTAATTTCAAATAACCTCTAACTGACCTTGAACGTTACAATTTACCTATGACTTGGGTACGTATATGAACGTAGAATTTTCCGCTCTATCGACTGCAGATGTAAAAAATGGGATTTCCATTTAAAAAAACAAAGTTGACCTTCAAAAAGTCATGAAGGTCATCTTGAAGGTCAAAATGAAGGTCACCATTGAATTTTTCGTTGAAATTTACTTCCGGAATGACTTTCACTTTTTTGAAAAATATTTTACATGAGAAAATATCCAACCGTCACACAGTAACCGAAAGTGTCTCACTAGAGCCATTACCTATTGTTAACTTAGCATGCAATATTCGTACTCCTGAAAGGTCAAGAGTAGAGATGTAAGGTCACGGTTCATTTTGGTCAGCGGCAGATATTAGTCATCGGATGCCATATCGAGGCCTTAGAGTATCGAATGACATGTGGGCGACCTAGAGAAGAAACCACCAAAAGTATCAGTAGAAGGAACATAAATAAGCTTCCAGTAACCTGAAACTCACTAGTATAAACTAAATTTAATGTAATTCTCAGAACGTACGTGCTTTTCTACTGTTGGCTCAATACGTGCATTTCCACTGTTGGCTAAATAGTGCTCCCCCCTCTTAGCACACCAATGGGTAACAAGAACTATATTAGCCGCAGACCCCTCCCCCCTATAATCGTCTTACGTTCCCGGAAGTCTTACTGTGCACTTAAACCGACGAGTAGCGAATCACTTTGACAAAGATGCGGCTATTATTACCCTATTGTGACTGAAGAAACGCTCTGACTAAGTCGTGGAGTTTCAAGTTCAATTTGAAATAGTCTTACCAGTCTGACATAATCAGCACACTGGTTTCTCTCTCTTTTTCCTATTTCCTATACCACTCTCGTCTATTTTCACGGGACGTGATAAATAATTCGAACATAAGAAGCCTTTTGAAGAATATCGGAATTTCTGAAGAAAATTACTAACCGTGCTGGGATTTAATTCTGTTTGAGTATATTAGGGTTTTTGGGGTAGCTGCATTCAACGAAGGCATTGGATTTGGAAAATTAAAAATGGCGAATTCAGCGAAACCAAAAACTAATTTCTAAAGTACAAAATAAGGGTCCCACATAGCGAACAACACTTATCTAAAATGTTCGGATATAAAGCATTAAATCTATAATTAAATAACACTCTAAATTGGGAACACCAAAATCCAAATTAATTTTGCATAAAACAAGTTTGCCTCGCTTAGAAGAAAGAACACAACATACCAAATTTGTCTTACATGCTACCTCCAAAAAATTATATAAACATAACCTTTTCTATCAAAGACCCTCAGATTTGACATTTTGTCTACTTTGGACCGCAATCACAGCGAAGTAAAGACCTTCAAACTCAAAAACAAAAAATAAAATTTGACAACTTACTTCCAGTAAGACAAACGCCATTAACCGAAACAGAAAAAACATCACTGACCATCATCTCAGCAATGAAATGATTTCAGTCTTATCTAAAGGATATGATTTTGCAGTAGTCAAGCTCAAGTTCCCTCCTCAAACTTGACAAAACAAGAAAAAATCGCAATTGAATAACTCAATCAGAACAAAGACATCATAATCTTATCGGCAGATAAAAAGGCAACACAACAGTAGTAATGAATAAAGAAGAATATAACAACAAAATCATAGACCTTATAACTGACGATGCATAATAAAAACTTAAAAATGACCCCACAAAAAAATGGAGAGTAAAATAAAAAAAACCATCTTAACGAATCTCAACTTGACAGCCAAACAATATCTAAATTATTATCTACTAATCCCATCTCTCCAAGACTTCACTGACTCCCAAAAATCCACAAAATCAGAATTCCACTCTGAAACTCAGGAAAGTACCAATCTCTGATACAATTGAAATTATTAAATCTTTTACAAACTTCCCTTCTGAGCTCATACCTTCAACAGAATACTGTCACAGTAATACTTACTACTCTTCCAATAACCTATTCTACGAACAAACCTCAGGAGCAGCAATGGGCTGCCCAATCTCACTTTTTACAACCAAAATCTTTATGGAACCATTACGTTGACGACACCAGGTCCGTCAAGCTAGCACCTCCACAATGAAAATTTACATTTTTCAATACACCATAATTTACGGCTTTTTACGGCTATTTTTAGGTGCAAATTAAAAATTTACGGCTCCAATAGTTTTTTCAAAAAATGTATGTTTAGGCATGGGGTGCTCAATGGGCGTCAAGCTGGCACCTCCAACACATAAAAAATGTTTTAAAAAGGAAAACAACTACGCCATATTTTACGGCTTTTTAACGGCTCTCTAATGTACTAAATTTAAATTTTCCAAAAAGAACCCTTCACGGTCAAAAGCAACCCTCAAATATAAAACCAGCTTCTTTCAAAAAATATTCTTGGCTATATTTTACGGCTATTTCATGGCTCTACAAAACACCACAAATCAACATCAGAAAACAACCCTGCAACAGGCCTGCACCTCCAACACATAAGAAATATTTTAAAAAGTAAAACTACATCATTTTTTAAACCAGTCATCAAGAACAAAATCTCATTTTTCTAAGAATAATTGTACCTATACTTAAGAGCTATTTTACCTCTCTACTTTTGTCAAAAAATCATCCCACTCTTGCGTCGTGGCTATTTTATGGACTTAATTTTATCAAACATCGATTTGCAAAAAATTTTTTTGGGTTTTAGTTCCATGATGATTATGTAAATTGTTTCAGGATTTCTTCCAGGATCAAAGGTAATATTGTAACATATACTTTAGAGACCCTTTAGTCGTTTTTTCTCTTTATAATGTGACTTTTGAAGATACTCTAGGTATACATATATACTGTATCCAGTTGACCCTTTAAGGACCGCAGTTTCGAAACATGTCGTCTTATTTGGAAAATTTAATATTTTAATTTTTGCAAATAAATGAAAAACGGGGGTGGGCGGAGGTAAAATTTTACATCAATATAATATCCCTACTGAGGAGAATGTAAAAAATTATAGATCATATTTCTGTTGAAAATTTTATGGTTATTATTTTTTAATAAAAGTATAAATATTTCCTGGAAAAAACACTCTTCATAAGAGTGTTTTATTATAAGTTTCTAGAGAATAAATACAAGAGGACCTAATTCTGGATAATTTAAAAGAAAATGAAATTTTAATGAAATTTCTTTTAAGGATTATGTATATAAAATATCATATAATAAAATATATATTATTTAGTCTTATTATTATACGGACTGGATAGCAGTCAAGTGAGCGATAGAGGGACCTACAGCTTAAGGTGGGTTCCGAATCACTAAAACCTCGGTAAAAATACATAGCAAAATTTCCAGAGGTACCGGCTCAGGGATTGAACCCCGGATCTCTGAGGTGAAGTCCGAGCGTCTAACCAACGGAGCCACCGAGGCTCTTTAACAAATTAAGAAAATTAGTATTATTATTATTATTAGAATTATTATGATTTATTATTAAATTATTAATTAATTATTATTATTATTAT
>JAWWLR010000002.1:50726696-50739635 GCA_035041075.1 Acraspis erinacei
GTTCAATTCTTTCATCATCTAATACAATGTTGCATAATGTTTTCTCACTCTTACCTTCAAACACCATAGTTTTTGTTATATTTACGTTGATTTTGAGGCCCATGCTCTTCATGCTTGCATTTAATTTACTCAAAATTCTTTGGAAGTCATCGATTGACTCTGCCATCACAAACTTATCGTCTGCGAACGCTAACCCACTTACCCTTACTGTTTCGAGATTCACACAATTTCGGAAAATCTCTAAATACTTTAAATTCTCTAAATTTCCTTAATTTTTTTATTGTGAAATTCTTCAAACTATTTGAGTTAAAGAAATGCTCGAAAATTCCTGAAATTATCTGAATTCTTCGAATATTTTGATTTATCTTAATTTCTTGATACCCTAAATTCTCTAAAATGCCTGACATTTTCTGAATTTTTTGAAATCTTTGAATATCCTGAATTACTTTAATATTCGAAATCTTTTGAATATTCTAAATCCTATGAAATCTCTTAAATTCTCTGAATTTCCTTAAATCGTTGATTTTCTTGAAAATCACTGAATTCCTTGACTTCTCTGAAATCGTTGAGTATTCTGAATTTCTGAAACTCTTTTAATTCTATGAATCACCTGAATTCCTTGAACATACTAAATTACTGACATTCTTAGAATTATCTGAATTTCCTATAAATCTCCTGAATTCTTTGAATTCTCTAAAATTCTTTAAATTCTCTGAATTCCCTTAATTCTGTGAACTCTCCATATTCTTTCAATTCTGTAAATCTTCTGAAATCTCTCAAGGGTTCTGAATTCCCTAAAATCCTGAAATTGCCCGAATAATCTGAATCTCCTGAATTCTCTAAATTTCTGAAAATCTCTGAATTCCTTAAATAATTGAAGAAATTAAATTGGATTCAGAATCTTCCTAAGAATGCATAAAATTAAAGAGTTGGAGTGATTCCAACATGCGGGGTATACCGGCTAACCTGCAAGTATAAGGAATAAATTCTTTTTAATTAATTATCTCTTTTTCTAGCCCTCTAACAAGAGTTATGCAAGTTTCTATTTGGATGAAATGTATTTCTCGTCCGGTACAATGATTTTTGTAAGAATTTTCGATTGTATGGGGAAAAGCGGCACATTGTATTTATTGCAAAGCAAATTTATAATTTTCTCTCTTCAAAATCTATCAAATTATAACTTTTATTGTAATATGACTTACAGGGTGTCCAGAAACCAATTTATGGGGGGGGGGGGGTAGCGGAAGTAACGTTAACTTAGATAACATTTGGTACGTTTTTTTACATGCCTGGTTAAAAATGCATATTTTTTGGTTAAAACGTCAACTACTTGCTTTTACTTTAAACTAATTTTTAAAATATTCATTTTTCATTAAATAGTCAGGGGTGTATGCACCGTTTCCGGTGGATTTTACTGTATGCTGAAAAATATTTTGAACATTGTTTTTATAATTCAGAGATAGGGAGAAAGTTAATGTTTAATGGAAATAAGGAAGAAAGTTTACCAATACACGTTACAATAAATATGTTTCCTGCTTACGTACTTTAAACGTTTGCGGGCCGTTGGGCATCTCGTTTACAAGGAGACCTTTCTCTTGAATAATTGGTGAAGATAATCTATCGCTCACTTGATTAAACCGTTCAAAGAAGCAGCATCCAAACGCACATAACTATTTTGCAAATATGTAAGTATACATAAGCAAAACACTTAGTAAAAAAACTTTTTAAGCAGGAAGCACGCACTTTTGCAAATAACGCATGATGCAAAAAATGCATTTTCATAAGCAGGCATACGAAGAAGTTATTCAACAGAAAATCACATACTTTTGTAAATATTAGATTAGCTGTCCACGAAAAACACAGTTTTCACAATTCTCACGTCAGCACTTGACAGTTGACCCGCTACATCAATTCGCGGAAGGGATATATCTGGGTGCGCTATGTCCGAGTTTGACTGTATTTAATTGAACTTTTTTTCAATTCCTATGTTTTAATGAAAATGCAACTATGTGGTTACAAATTAAATTATTTTTATAAAGATTTACAAATATGGTAGAAAATTAACTTCTGTTTCAAAAAATAATATTGTTAGTTTGAGAACTCAACTGTTTTGTAGAAAATTCGTCATCTTGGTTGATAATTCATGTGTTTTAATCGAAATTTTATATCTTAATTCATATTTTGTATAAAGTTCATCTTTTGTAATGGAAAATTCATCTATTTGTTTGAAAATGAAATTTTTTGTGGAAAATTGAACTCTCTTCGGAAAAATTGATCCTTTTGGTTTGAAAATTTTACTACTTGGTTAAAAGATGATTTAGATAGTTGAAAATTCGTTTCTTTTGCTTGAAAGTTTAACTATCTGGTTGTTGGTTGACTTATCCCCGTATTATTGAATCAAGGATGATAAATAGTTGTTCAGAATTCTAAATTAAATGTATAGTTTTGCTTTTGAGTACGAAACAAGACCAGAAAGAAGTTATATGTTTGAAAGCATTAACAACTCATTTAAATTTATTATTGCCGTTTATAGTGAATAACCGAAAAAAACGAGCCACTTATCCCTGTTTTATATTGCTTAAGAAAAATAATAAACTCTTAAAATTCATTAAATCTCGGAACTTGATGATAATAGAATTGCGACGATCGGTTCATGGATTCGTCGATGGACAAGCGAAAGGGTTAGGTTCGAGATTAAAAGGAAGTCATCCCCCTTTCCCTCCCTTCCCTCTCGCGGCCCCCATCAATCACAATTATATCCTCTTTCTCCCCTACTATCGTTCATAATTACCGCTCGTGACTTTTATCTGGGTGCTGTCGGTGAGTTGGACCTGAATCTGAAAAGA
The DNA here is from genome assembly GCA_035041075.1 of Acraspis erinacei. NCBI lineage: Eukaryota > Metazoa > Arthropoda > Insecta > Hymenoptera > Cynipidae > Acraspis > Acraspis erinacei. The sequence goes on from JAWWLR010000002.1 coordinate 50,729,543, forward strand.
ACAAAATCTACGAGAGAGAAATAAGCGGAAGGTGGGTTGAAAAAGGACAAGTAAGGATAGGGAAAAGAAAGATTAAATGTAAAAGGAGTTCTTAGATCGACTTTTTGCTTTTTGGCAAGTTCATTTTTTAGTGAAAGTGGAAAGGAGGGAAAGATAAAAAGAAAGACAAAAACGAGAGATTGCGCTTGAAAATCGTGGAAAACGGACCTTATGGCGCTACTCTGAAATGCTTTTTAGGCATTGGGGGATTAAGTCGCTATTGTCTCGAGAAGAAGCTTTCTGTCTCACTGGGCTTCAAGGTGCCATATACAAATATTAATTATGTCTAATATTTCTTGAAATATTTGTAAAAAAAAGTCGGTAATTTATTCTTTGTCGTGTATTTAATTCAAACTTTGCATAATTTCCTGTGTTCCAACTGAAAAAAGAGATTTAAATTTTGCAGTTTTCAAGCTTAAATTTTGAAGCTTTTAATTGCAGGGAATTCAAAATTAGAGGCTTTCACATATGAAAGCCCTTAAGTTCTACCGAATTCCACTTTTAAAGTTTTCAAAATCAGAAAATTCAAAGTTAGAAGCTTTCCATTACATGAAAATTAAGTTTAGAAGCTTTCAAGTTAGAACATTTCAAGTGTGAAAACAACTTTCAACTTCAGCGAGTTCAGCTTTTGACGCTTTCAAATCCAGGGAATTAAAATGTTAAAGCTTTCAAGTTCAAGGAGTTCAAAGTCTGAAGCTTTCAAGTTCATAAAATTCAAGTGTGGTAGGTTTAATGTTCAATTATGTATTGTTGTGTGATTCTGGAATTTATGAGAATAAAAGTTTGAAAGCATTCCAGTTCAGGAGAATTCAAGTTCAGAAGCTTTTGAGTAACTTAAAAATTCACATTCCAGACAATTCATGTTTAAAATATTTTTAGTGCAGATGTGTTTATCGTAAGAAAAACTCAAGTTTTCATACCTTAAAGTTAAGGAAATTCAAGTTTGGAAACATTTAAGCCCAGAGAATTCAAGTTTAGAAGAATACAGTTTTAAGAGAATTTATGTTTGGAATCTGTCAAGTATGAAAGTTTTTAAATTCTGGATAATTGAAGTTTATAAAATTTTAGGTTCTAGAGATGTTGACTTCAAGAGAATTCATGTTTGGAATCTTTCAAGGGTGAAAAAAGCTTTCAAGTTCAGCGAAATCAGCTTTTGACGCTTTCGAATACAAGCAATTTAAGTTTTAAATCTGTAGAGATCAGGAAAATCGACGATTAAAGCTTTCAAGTTTCAAATTGCAGGAATAGAAGCTTTCATGTTCAATAAATTCTGGTTCTGTGGCTTTCAACTTTAGGGCAATAATTGCAAGCTTTCAAGTTCAAACGAATTAATTATTTAAACCATTCAAGTTCTAAAAAAATTAAGTTAAGAAGCTTCTAAGTATGTCAAAATTCAAATTCCAGAGAATTCATATTTAAAAGAATTAAAGTTCTGATGAATTTAATTTTTAAAGCTTTGAACTATTTGAATATTTAAATTTCAGAGAATTCATGTTTTAAAGAATTAAAGTTCGGAAGAATTCAATTTTACAATATTTTATGTTTGGAATCTGTCAAGTATGAAAACTTTTAAATTCTGGAAAATTTAAGTTTAGAAGCTTCTATAATTCCAATACATGAGAATTTATTATTTGAATATTTTAAATGTAAAAGCTTCTATGTTCTAGATTTTTAAAGTTTGAAGACATTTTCAGATCTGAAAGGTTTAAAATTCAGAGAATTAAAGTTTAGAACAATTCAAAATCATAAGGCTGCCTTTCAAGTGTGAATGCTTTTAAGTTCTGAAGAATTTAAGCTTGGAATCTTTCAAGTTCAGGGAATTCAACGTTTGAAGCTTTCAAGCTCAAAAAACTCAAGTACACTGTTAAAAATGTTTTGAAATTTCAATCACTTTTATTCACAAAAGTGTTTGAAATTTTGTCTTTGACATAAAATTAATACATATTTTATTGAAAATTTCAAACCCTTTGTATCTTAAATAAATTGTAGGCAAACGCACATGAAATCCACGCAGGGTTGTTTGAAATTTAAAGCGAATATGATTGAAGGTTCATACACATGTAGCTTACCCTTAATGCATATAAATATGTTTGAGATTCCAAACACCATTAAATAGAGTTTAATAGAATTTTATCTTGATTTATGTTAATACACTTCAGTATGAAATTTAAAAGAGAATGTTCTAAAATTTGATGGTTACTTAATTTAAAAATAGGCCATATTTCAGAAAACTAACGCTAGATGGTTGCGAAACGTCTTCTCGAAACAGACTTTGTATAGCAATAGTGTATCGGAAATCGACAGTTGCTCATTAAAGTTACGCTAGTTTCCCTTCAGTTAAACCAATAAATCTTTCGTCTCTTACTACAGATTTTAGTGCAAGGGAAAAAACAATGAGTCTAAATTAGACTGAAATTTCTTGCAGTTATTTTCAAGTACACACAAAGTGTTTGAACTTCCAAGTAAATTAGTTGGAATTAATATATAAATGTATGATATATTTGAATAAATGTGTTTTAAAATGCATATACATGTGCTTGAATTTTCAAAGAAATTGTTTGGAATTATTAGCATTTTTAAAAAATGCCTACCATAATTGTATATGATAATTGCTTCATATATTATTGCGTTAAATTGTAAAGAGAAATTGTCAACAGTGTAGGGAAGCTTTCACGTTTATTCAGTTTTCTTTCAATTAAAGATTAAAATCTTTTAGATTCTAGAAAATTCAAGTTCAGATACTTTTAAGTACTTAGGAGGATTTAAGTGTTGAGGCTTAAAAATTAAGGAAATTCAAGTTGGAAAGCTTTCAAATTCAGATACTTCAAGTTTGGTAGCTTACAAGTTGAATTATGAAAGCTTTCAAATTCATTCAGATAGGCTTTTGAAGCTTTGACATCCAGGAAATTAAGGTATGGAAGCTTTCAAGTTCAGATAATTAAACGTTCAAATCTTTCAAGTACAATAACTTCAAGTATGGATGCTCTCATGTTCAATTAATTTTGGTTATGTGGCTTCCAAGTTAAGGGGAATTAAAAATTGAAAGCTCGTAGCTTGTAGCCTTGTTATCCACCCTTACAAAAAATGTTTATGGGAATGAAGTGTAGCTCTATAATGATATTCTTATAATAAGAATATTTTACTATATTATTCGAGATTTTAAACGACTTCGTCAGATTTAAAAAAAATATCACGAAATTTTAAAGATTTCCACTAGAAGGTTTTAAGGTATTCAAAAGGACATCAAGAGATTCAAACAATTTCAAGGAATTTCAACGATATTTTGTAGGATTTACACAGATTTCAACATTTTTCTAGTGAACATGGGAAAAAAATAAAAATTTGAAACGTTTCCTCTAGTGATTTCAAAGATTTTAAAGGATTTAAAGATATTTCAAGAAATTTCACAAGATTAAAGGTTTTTAAAGATGTATACGGAATGAAACGTTTTTTTAGTGAGCTTAAATAAATAAGTTTAATTTAATTTGAATTCCAGAGAATTTTTACGAGTCTTAAGCGATTTCGTCAGATACTTTTTCACGAAATTTTAAAGATTGACAAACATATTAGGAGGTTTTAAGGGATTTCACATGATTAAAACCAATTTGCGAAAATTTTACAGTTTTCAAGGGATTTTAAAGTATTTTGTAGAATTTCCAAAGATTTCAAGGAATTTCTAACCAATTTTGAAATTTAATTTAAATAAAATTAATAAAGTTTCATTTAAATCCTTTCTAAGGGCTTTCCAATGATTTACCCTTTTTAAATGGATTTATATGGGTTTTCCAAAGATTTCAAGAGATTTTAAGGGATTTAAAAATATTTTAATACATATAAAAATTGTCGAGGGAATTTAAAGAATGTTGTAGAATTTTCAAAGATTTGAAGAGATTTCTAGAGAACTTCGGAAAATAAATGAAATTTTATTGAATTCCAAGAGATTCCTAGCGATTCCAGAGATGTATAGGGATTTTGAAGAATGTTAAGGAATTTCAAGGGACTTTAATGAATAAGTTTAATTCGATTTATACTTGAATGTTTTTGAATGTTTTAGGCTTTTTTCTTTTCAGTAGTTCCATCTGGTGTAATCAGTCGTAAGTTTTGAAGATGTAAAATGAAAATTATTCTGTAAAATAATCCTGTTTTCAAGTAGTAAAAAAATTTTTTTTCTGCATTGTTACCTAATTCTGCATTGTTCTCTCATTTGTGCATTGTTCATATATTTGTTGTTTAACTGCCCTTATAAATTACATTAAAACTACAATTAACTTCTGTATTAACAACCCTTCTTGCATAACTTAGTTAATTTAATTTTGAAGGGTACCCAATTTTATTTTTAAGGAACAATTGTTTCACAAGTACCTATATTTAGTGTTATAATAATGAAAACGGGAACCCTCCCAACAAATTGTAATTAGCTGGTTTTGGTAACAATGTAATCACTGTAACTTATTTTCGCCCCAATTAACTCTTAATGACGTATCTTCCTGCTTTTCTTCTTCTCTTCTATTTACCTTTTTTATTTTCTATTCCTATCCTCCCCTTTTTCGATTCTATGAGGGATTCAAAATTAATAACCTTTACGAGACTGGCAAGATTGCAATATAAACATTATTGAAGGGATTAATCTAAAAAGTAAAGAAAAAACAAGTGAAAGATTTATTTTACACCACTCTTAATTTCATATGAAAGTACACAAAAATAGAGATTCAGCACAAATAAACTGTACATAGAACAAATTTGTTGAATTGTCAAATTTTCAATAAAAATAATTAATTTTCAAGAAAAAAAGCAATTTTGAACCATTTGAACTTTATTAAAAAGGGGAATTTTTCACCAAATTGTTCAATCCTCAAACAAAAAGAGAAATTTTCCACAAACAAGTTTAATTTTCTAAACAAAAAAACGAATTTTCTACTAAATACATGTATTTTCTACTAAATAGTTGATTTTTCAACGTATAAATGTTAAATTGTCATTCAGAAATGGAATATTTAAATTTTCAGATAAGAAAATCATTTCTAACCAACAAAAAATTAATTAAAAAAAGATGAATTATTAACTAAATAGTTAAGTTTTTTAACTAAAAAATTTCCAGCAAATAGATCATATAAATCATCGAATTTTTAACAAAATAATTGCATTTTCAAGCCAAGAAGACGAGTGTTCCGCAAAAAATATAAACTTTTGAATAAAATAATGAATCTGCAACAAAAACATGGATTTTTCAAAAATTAGTTTAACTTTAAACCAAGCAGTTGATTTTTCTACAAAAAATATTAATTACCAAAGAAAGCTGTAGTTAAATTTACAAGTAAAACATTTAAATTTGAAATACAAAACAGTTGAATTTAACAAAAAAGATGAATTATCAACAAAATACTGGAATCCTGAACCAAAAGAAATTAATTTACAACTAAACAGTTGTATTTTTAACCAAGACGGATTAATTTTTAACCATGAATGTTATTTTTGTAATAAGTACAGAAATTAATTCTATAAAAAAACGAATTTAAAACATAAAAGTAAATTTTTCCACCACAGAGATGCCAAAAATAAGCATTTTTTGCAAAAGATTCCGTGGATTATAGGAAATTCATTACAGAAAATCTTTATATAGAAATCAATCATAAGATAATCCGCATTGGACTTAATAATACAAAAATAATAAAGGAATTAATTTACAAAGTAAAGAAACTACAAGGGAAAGATGAATATCAGATCATTCATAACCTCATATGAAAGTATACAAAAATAGCGATTATGCACGAAGAAACTTGTCCCAGCAACAATTTTGAATTCTCTTGATATCTTTAAAATACCTTCAAACATACTTGAAATACATATGACAACCTGTTGTGATCTCTTGAAATCCCTTGATATCTTTGAAAATACATTTAAGCCAATAAAATCTTTGACATCTATCAAAATAGGTTAAAATAAATTAAAATTTGTAGTCTCCCCAAAAAGTCTTAAAAAAATGCAAGGTCCTATAAATCTTAATTTTCTCTCCTTGAATTTTTGAAATCCATAAAACCTGACTCTTGGTTTAGAAACTCTCGGCTTAGGAATTCCTAGAACTGCGGGCCCACGCATTTTCACAGCTCAAGGGACAAGAGAAAGTTAAGAATCTCGCCTTAGAAGGGTTAAGGTTCACAAGTACTCAGTCGAGTATATTGTGCAATATTATGCATTCCGATTGGAAACGGTTCAGGCGGCCCTAAATCTCCCTTGAAAACTTTGGAGCCATTAATAAAATGTTTTAAATCTTGTGTCATTTATTTTCTAAAGTTCTCTAGAAAATTTTTGAAATTTTTGGACATTATACAAAATTCTTCGAAATTCCTTAAAATTTTGTATATCTCTTAAAATCCATTAGAATTCTTCAAAATCACTTGTGCACAATTAGAATTAAACCTATTCATTAAAGTTCTCTAGAAGAAACGTTGAGATCCCTAGAAACGTTTGAAATATCTTGGAATCCTTGGAGATTTAATAAAATCTTTTAAGATGTGTGAAAGTCCTTAAAATACCTTAAAATCCTTAAAAAGTTAAGAAATCACAAAATACTTTGATATCCCTTATTGAAATCTTTGGAAAACGTAAAAATCCTCCAAAATCCCTTGAAATGTTTAGAAATTTTTGAAATTCGTGGAAATAGATATAAACCCTTGAAAACCGAATGAAAATTTTCGGCGCGAAATTACTTTAAACCCTGTGAAATCCGTTAACTTTGTGAAGTTTCCTGGAATACCTTAAAGTCCCTTGAAATCTTTGAAATCAAGAGGAATCAATTTAAATAAAATAAAAACCAAACCAATAAAATCTTTTTCAATTTGATTAAATATTTTAGAATTTCATGAAATAAATTTGAAAGCGTTAAAATCCGCGGAAGTCCCTCGAAATTGGTTAAAATCGCATAAAATGAATGGGAATTCTCTGCAATTCAAATTAAATTGATTGATTTCAGTTCTAAAAGAAACAAGATTTAAATGCGTATAAATCTTTGAAGTCTTTTAATGTTTGGAAATCTCTAAAATCCTCTAAACTTCCTCGAAATGTTTCGAAATTCCTTGACATCCATGGAAACATGTTATATTTCTTGAAAACCGATGATATCTTTTAAAATTAGTTAACATTTTTAGTCTCTCGAAATTGATTGAAATCCTTTCAAAACCTCTAAAATCTTCTGATATGTTTGGAAATGTTTAAAATGAGCTATTTTTATGAAATCTGACGAAATCACTTAAAATGCATGGAAGTTCTCTGAAAATTAAATTAAACTTATTCCTTACAGTTATATAAAAAAACCTTTTAAATACCTATAAATATTTGAAATCTTTTAATCTTATGAAATTCCTTGGAATACTTTAAAATAAATAAATTATCATTTTTCTAGAATAGCGAAAAAATAATACAAAATTCAGTATAGAAAAATCATTAAAGAACTATAATTAATTTCCAATAATATTTTTTTGTAAGAGGGGCATACAAGATATTGCAAATTGGAAAGGATTGCATGGGGTTGCATAAGATTGCAGGAGAGTGTACCAGATTGGGGGAGTGATGAACCCCTCGATTCAAAATGACACTTTTTTTTCTCCCTACGGTTTTTTACAAATGAATGCTTGAAAAGAATCGATGAATCTATTTTTGGAATTGTAGGACAGATTCGATTTGACCTACTCAGAGAATTACACTTCCGATCCCGAAATCAGTGGTTCCAAGCTGTGTGTGGTCAGACGGTTCAAGTTTACCGGATCTCTCGATTCCATAAACCCTTTCGGCTTATATTAGTAAAGTCTGTTTTTGGTTTCGACTGGCGTAAACGCCCCCCCCCCCCAACCGCCATCACTCTCTCTCTCTCTCTCTCTCATCGTTTCTTCCTCAGAAAACCCTCCCTATTTTGACCCTCCTGCTGCGTACCATTAGTGTCGCACCCCGCGAACATTTCGGCTAGTGACCTCTCGACGAATTGCTACACGTCCTAAATGACGATAACACAATTACGATTCGATTTACCTCACGAAATATCAGCCAAGAGGAAATTTTCACACTGATTTAACCTTCAATTGAGTAAAAATTAATGAGAGTTTATGATGGTATTTAAATATTATCTATAAATATTATTTGAATTATATGCTGCAAATTATTCCAGAAAATTTAAATAAAATATCTAAAGTGAAAAAACTTTAAATTTCTATTTTGATAGATATGATTCTGATATCACAGTCAAGAGCTTTCCAATTCAAGAGCCATAAAGTTTGGTAGCTTTAAATTGTATGGGTACTGAAGTTTAATATATTTAAGGTTTCCATACTTTAAAGTTCAGGAGAATTCAAATACGGAAGCTTTCAAGTTCGAGAGATAAAAGGATAAGCTTATAAGCTTGGAAGCTTTTAACTTGTCAAGAATTAAATTTCGATTTTCATATATGTTGTTTTGATATCAATATCGGGAGCTCTTAAGCTGAAGAGCAATATAAACTTTAAAGGTTAAGAGATTCAAGTTTTCAAACTCTTAAATTTGTAAGCTTTTAAGTTCAATAGCAAGCGTTAAATGTTAAAAGAATGCAAGTATGTGATTCTTGAAGCTTCAAGGAAATCTTGTTTAAACGCTTTCAAATGCAGAGGAATTCAAAAAGTTTGAGAGCTTTCAAGTTTAGGAGAAATAAGGTTCTGAAGCTTTCAAGTTTAGGAGCTTGTCTTAAATAAAAAGAATAAATTTTAATAAATATGGTTTACTTTCAAGTTCAGGAGAATTCAAATAAGGAAGCTATTAAGTTCGAGAAATTAAATTTGAGAAACTTAAAATTTCAGGATAATTCAAGCATGGGATCTTTCAAATTCAGGTAAAACAAATTTAGAAGCTCTTAATTACAAAGGCATTCAAGAAAATTTAAGGAATACAAGCTCAAGAGAAATCGAATTCTGAAGATTTCAAGTTTGGCAGCTCTCAATCTCAAGTTGCCCATAATTAAATATAAATTTTAATAGATTTTTTGTAATATATATCGGGATCTTTCAAGTTCAAGAGGAATCAAGGTATAGGATAAAATGAAAAATAGGATCTTTTTTATTCAGTTAAATTAATGTTGCAAGCTTTCGAATGCCGAGAAAATAAAGAGGTTTGAAAGATTACATGTTCAGCAGAAATAATCTTTAAATACAGGATCTTTCAAATTCATTAAAATAATATTTAGAAGCTTCTATTCGCAGAGGAATTCGAGAAATTTGAAAGATTACAAGTTGAGGAGAAATCGAGTTCCGAGAATTAAATTTCAATTTTAATAGATATTGTTTTGATATCAATATCAGGAGATTTCAAATTTAACAGGAATTGCGTTCGAGAGCTTTTAATTTAGGAGAATTTATGTTCAACCTGATGAAGCATTATAAACTTTAAAGGTTACGGAATTTCAGTTTTCTAACTTTCAAGTTCAAGCGAATTCACGTAAGGAAGCTTTCAAGTTCTAGGAATTAAATTTGGTGATAAATTCAGGACAATTCAAGTGCGGAACTTTTAAAATTCAGGGGAGTCACTGTCAGGAGAATTCAAGTTTGTAAGCTTTAGAGTTTATTAGAATTTAAGTATGATATCATTCAATTTGAGAGAATTCAAGTTTTAAAGTTTCAAGTACAGTAGAAAACGATTTTGGAAGCTTTCAAGTATAGCGAATTCAAGTTTCTCAGTTTTCACGATCCGGAGAATTTAACTTTGAAAGCTTCCAAGTTCTGAAGAATTAAGTTTAAAAAGAATTCCATTTTGAAAGCTTGCAATTCAGAGGCTTCAAGTTTTAGAAGCTTGAAGTTTGAAAGATTTATATTAAGAATAATCAAGTTTTGAAGATGTCAAATTCAGAAGAAATTATTTTTTAAGCTTTATTTTATATTTAAATATTAGAAGTTTGGGATTTTGCTTGATAAGTGTCATGCATCATATTCAAATTCTCCTACACTGAAAAAATTTTGGGCAAACAGATGTCTTCCTAGTGGCAACGCAGCGCCACCACGGCGGTTGGTGCAACGGCCAGACCACATTTAAGTAAGCTATA
>JAWWLR010000002.1:50889197-50905144 GCA_035041075.1 Acraspis erinacei
TAAGTCGTAATTCTTAAAGTCGGTAAAGCAGATTCGACGGCTGTCCGCTATACCGTAAACTGGCGACATCTGGAGGCAGATTTCGAAACTTTCACATCAACTTGTGATTATATCGATAAAGTAGTTCTCTTCTATAGCGCCTAATTTGAAAAAAATAATAATTTAAATATTCGATTAAGTTGTTTTCATTGATTCAAATATACCTTTTATATTTAAATTCTTTTATAAATATTAATTTTTATTTCTATTTCAAAAAAAAATATTCCATTTAATCTCGCACTTATGTTTTCTGCTTACTCAATTTTTATAATTTGCAATTTACTTTGTTAACATAATTATGATCATTGTTTTAAATATAGAATTAGAACCTTGTTTTCTGTTTTCTTGGCCGGATACCAATTCAGCGCGATGGCCATGCACGCTTTACTTTTATTACTGGTTCTATTGAACTTAACGAGGGCAATTGAGATGATATGGAAGCCTTGATTTTGCGATAGAGCGTCCAGCCGATAATGCTCTCCTGCTAATATAAATAAAAAAAAACTACTTCCGAAAAGGGTCAATTTGTTTACATGCTTCAGAAATTGAAAAGTAGTTCATTTACCCTCTTTTTCACTTTTTCGCTTCAATTCAAAATGAGTTAATAGAACACAATAAGAAAATCCAACTATTCTTAGTTAAAAGCTAATTTTTGGTTGAAGAGTTTACCATTCTATTTTAGGTTCGGGGTTCATCTAGTTTTATTTAAAAATTCGACTATTTTGTTGAAAAATTTATTATTTTGTTGAAAATGAAAATTCTTTGTTGAAAATTCGTTTACTTTTTTTTTAAATCAATTGTTTTAACTGAAAATTTAACTACTTCTTTTCTGTATGAAAACTTACCCCTTTTTAGGTAAAAATTCAGATATTTGGTTGATTATTAATCCTTTTTAGTTGAAAATTCATGTAATTAAAAAAAATATATGTATTATTTGCTGATTCTTCGTCTTTTTTTAGTAGCCAATTAATCTTCTTGATTAAAAAAAAACTTTTTGTTTGAAAATTGAACTATTCTTCTGAAAATTGTTTATTTATAATTTTTTAGACTTAGTTTTCTTGATTTAAAATGCAATTGATTGTTGAAAATCGATAATATAAATTGAACATTTATCTTTTCTGGTTAGAAACTCATGTAAATTCAAATGTTTCTTATTTCATATTAAGATTATTTTTGTTCGAAATAATAACTATTACATATTTTGTTGAGAATTTATTTTTGTTTGTTATAAAATCCACTATTTGTTTTAAAGTTGAACAACTTTGTAAAAATTCATTTTTGTTGATAAAGATATATTGTTTTAATTGAAAATTCAACTATTTGGTCGTAATTAAGTTTTTTTTGAAAATTTATATTTGCGGTTGAAAATTCAACTGCTTTGTAGAAAATTGGTGTTTTTGGTTTGAATTTTCAACAATTTCTCAGAAAATTGGACCATTCAATTTGAAGTTAACATTTTTTGAACTGCAAATTTAACTACACCAAACTCTCGCTTTTATTCATCCCGTTCTCAGCCTTCCTAGAACTTTTGGCTCACGCAGGTTTCTCAGGAGAGTAGGGCGACAGCGGTTGCGACATTATATATATGGATATATATTCCAATTAGAAACGAGTCAGGCGGCCCTCACTGTTTACGTTTCTATCCCCCCGAAATCAGTCTAAGGTCATTTGAAGGCAACCCCAGACACTTGACTAAAAGCGAGAATTTGGTGTATTCAATTTATGGTTGAAAATTAAGTTTTTATTGTAAATTCATATTTTCTCAAAGAAAATTCGTCTTTTTGGCTTAAAAATTGAAATCTTTTATTAATAAGTCGTCTATTTTGTCAACTACTATTCGGTTCAACGATCTCCCTTAATTTTTTTCTCTAAATACTGAAAAATCTTTCCGGGTTGAAAGTTCGTCTTTTTAGTTGAATTCGTTTGTTTTCTTTTTCAACTTATTCTTTTTTGTTTTTATATCAACTATTACATTTTTCTTTGAGAATTTATATTTTTAGTTAAATTTTACTATTTTTATTCAAAATAAAAATCTTTTGGTTAAAATATCCACTATTATATTTTGCATTAAAAATTAATATTCTTGGATTGAAAATCCAACTTCTAGGTTGTTGTTGATGATTCATATTTTTAGTTGAAAATTCAACTATTTTGTTAAAAATGCAACTATCTTTCGCTAAAGTGTAATCTTTTTTATTCAAAAATTTAGTTTATTTATTGAAAATTCATCAATTTTGTTAAAAAGTCATATTTATTGTCCGAAAATTTAACTACTTTGTTGAAAAATCGTCTTTTTGGATTAAAAATTCATCTTTTTGAGGATTCATCCTTTTTGATAGAAAAGTTCTTGTTTGAAAATTCAACTGCCTTTTAAAAGATTCGTCCATTGGGGTTGACGATTTGTCTATTTGGTTCAAAATGTAACTCTGTCATTGAATTTAATTCTTTTTTCGCTCGAAAATTTCACCATTTGTTTGAAAATTCGTCTTTGCATGTTGAAAGTTAAACTATTTGTTTGTAAATACATCTGTTTGGTCTAAAAATAATTATTTTTTTGAAACTTGAGCTATTTGTTTAAAAAATCATCTTTTGCGGTTGATGATTCAACTAAACAATATATTTCGACGCAAAATCTTAAGCATTTCATTTTCAATTCAAAATGATACCTATGTATTAATTTTATATATAAGAATTTATTAACCTATTTTAATGAACAATCACCCTATTTCCCCCATTTTGAGAGCATTTTGGGCTGTGATGTCTGTTAAAATAATATATTTGTATGACTCTTGTTTTATTTTAAGCATTTATCAGCTGAAATCGAAGAAAAAATTTTGATCTAAAAGGGAGTGGCGGGTGTCCATATTTTTAACGTCACTCTGGGGGTTCAAGGGGGTTCAAAATAGCGTTACGTAGATTTTGAAGGACCCCTTAACTCGTGATTTATATTATTTTTTCAGCCTTTGTAACCTTTGACTTTATAATAGTTAGAATTATAATAGGTCCACTTTAAAGACAATCCAATATTAAAGATTTGTTCTTTTCTTTTTCAGCACTTGTACAACATGCAAACTGGCGAGGGAGCGTTCAGGGAAAGGGGCAGAGGTCGAGGAAAGGGTACAACTAGGGTGAGTTGATTATTCTCCATACTTGATCATTTCGCCTAATTTCACACGAGTACAAAGGATTCGATCAAACATTGAGCACCAAGCTTAATTTAAATCTTATTAGAAACATAATTCAGCAACTTCTACTTCGGGCATTTACAATTGAGCGTTCTTTTAATTTCTAGCATTTAAGAACATTTAGATTAGAATATAAAAAGTTGGAAGTTTTTTAAAATTATTTTCTCTTCCAACTGAGAATGCGTTTGCCTTGTCCATTTGTGGACGGTTTCGATTCTAGGCTGTTCCAACTGCGGACGCTTTTTATTCTAGCCTGTGCAAACTGTGGGCGCTTTTTATTTTAGCCTGTTCCAACTGCTGACGTCTTTTTTATTTTAACTTGTACAAACTGCGGGCACTTTTTATTTCAGCGTGATCCAATTGATGACGCTTTTTATTTTATGTAGAAATTTTTCAAGGTCGAGGAAATAAGCATTACTTCGGTCATTCGTTCATTTTAGAAATTGGACTTTTATTATTAGGAATTTAGTAAAAGTGTCTGTACATGAAAGATCGATCGGTTTTTCTTTCAGTTACAATTAAAAACCAAAATTTGTTTCAACGCAAGTATAAAATGAAATATAAATGTTATAAATACCTGATAACGAAGAGTTTTTTTAAATAAAAAATTCTATGAGTTACAAAATCTCAAGATTTTTAAACAAATGTCAAGAATGATGTCAGAGATTAAAAATTAAAAAATTTAAAAGATTTTTTATAATCTCATACGTGAATACGGAGGGTAAATTAATAAAATAACTACATTTTAAGAACGCTTTTGATGTTAGCCTGTTCCAACTGTGAACGTTTATTATTTTAGCCTTTTCGAATTGCAAACGCTTATTATTTTAGCCTATTCCAGATGTGGACAATTTTGATTTTAGCCTCTTAAAAATGTGTACACTTTTATTTAAATTGTTACAACTGCGAAAGTTGTGTACGCTTTTTATTGTAGCATATTCCAACTGTGGACAATTTTTATTTTACCTAGTTCCAACTGCGGACACTTTTTATTGTAGCCTGTTCAAACTGTGGACGCTTTTCATTTCAACGTGTTCCAACTCAGGATCCGTTTAGTTGTCACCTACTCCAACTGTGAACGGATTCGATTCTAGCCTGTTCCAAGTACGGACGCTTTTAATTTTATCCTGTTCCAACTGCGGACGCTTTTGATTTTAGCCTATTCCAACTGCGAACGCTCATTAGTTTAGCCTGCTCCAACTGCGAAAGATTATTATTTTAGCCTGTTCCAGTTGCGGAAGATTTTGATTAAGGCCTGTTCCAACTGCGAACGCGTTTTATTTTAGCTTGTTATAACTGCAGAAGTTTTTGATTTTGGCATGTCCTAAATGCGCACGCTTTTTATTCTAGCTTTTTCCAACTTCGGATGCTTTTGATTTTCGCCTATTCCAACTGCGGACGCCTTTTATTTTATCCCGTTACAACTGCCTCGTGTTCAGTTTTTGCCTTTTCCAACTGTGGACAGTTTTGATTCTCTTCTGTTCTAAATGAGGACAGTTTTGGCTTTTCGCATGAATGCTAACTGAATTAATAGGAACCAATAAGAAATTCCAATTCTTTTTTTTATTGAAGTCTTTTTTATCAAAATATTAACGATTGTGCTAAAGCTTCAACTCTTTTGTTGAAAATTCTTCTCGCTTTATAGAAAAACCTCCTTTGTTTTTTTATTGAAAATTAAAACCTTTTTTGTTCAAAATATCAATTATTATATTTTTCATTGAAAACAATTTTTTTTTTAAATTCGACTACATGCTTGAAAGTTAAACTTTTCAATTTTTTGCCTAAAGATTAATTTCTGGTTAAATTTTGTTTTTAAATTAATTTTATTTTTAAAAATTCATCTCTCCTCAAACTTTTTTGTTAAAATTTCGTTTTCATTTGTTGAGTTAGCTGTTTTTTAATTGAAATTAAAATCTTTTTTGGTTGAAATGTCAACTATTTTTTTTGAGAATTAATCTTTTTTCGATGAAAGTTCAACTACTTAGTTGAAAGTTGAACTACTTTGTTAAAAATTCATTCTTTTGCTGAAGGATTCATCTCTTTGTTTTGAAATTTAATTATTTCGTTGAAGATCTGTTTTTTTAAAATTAATTTCTCTTTATTAAAAAGGTCTTATTTTTTATTAAAAATGCAACTCTTTGATTCAAAATTAATCTGTTATGAATAAGCATTCAAGTATTTTTTTGGAAATTCATATTTTTTGTTGAATTGTACCGTTTTTAATTTAAAAGTAAAATCTTCTTTGGGTGAAATATCAACTACTATGTTTTTCGTTGAGAATTACTCTTTTTTGTCCTCGAAAATTTATCTTTTTGGGTTTCAAAATCATTTATTTCCTCAAGCATTTGACTTTTATCTTGAAAATTTAAATATTTTGTTGAAAATTCATCTTTTTTGGTGCAAATTCGCCTTTTATTGAAAAGTGAACTACACTGGAATCTGGATTTCCGTAAACTGGATTTTTGCGTTACGAGAATTGATGCCGCTCGGTGGTTTTCATGGTGAGGAAAGCCGCGGGGATGAAAGAGGAGGATGTGTTAAGTCAATCGTGACAAACAGTTCAAGGGCCGCACTCTCGCCGCATTAGTAGCATCAGGTTGCGTCATGCCTCCAAAGCCAAAAAATAGTTCATGCTACCCTACCTATTAATCCCATGTTTACGTAAAAAGCCACTCTATGTATCTCCTCTATTTTGAGATTACCTTTTCCTGCGAAGTATGTAATTATCACATAGTAAATCATTCCTTTTATAAAGGAAAAAGGTTCTCAGGATTATATCCGTCTACTTCTTAATTTAGCCGGTCCACTTTTGTGGGAGTAGATAATATTAATCACACGTTGATGTCACTGATTGCGTTATCTTCGGTTAAATGCAGGCCGTGAGTGGTACAGTGGCGTAAATTGTACGAATAATTTCATAATTCTTGCAAATTCATGATTCATTCGCAGTAGAGAAAGTAAGTCATTTTATATAGAGAATCAAGTTCATGCTCGAGTTCATGCACCTTAATCCTGCATTTCTTTCTCCTGGCTTTTTGCATTTCACAAAAAGGCAAAGGAGCCATGAATAGTTTTCGAGGGTACGAACGGAAACTTGTAGCTGGCTTATCGACCTTTCAAATTCTATCTTCGTTTTTCTCATTTAATTTTTTCTTTTCTTTCACTCTTCTTGTATTTCTTGTTTACACTTTAAAGACGCCATAATGTTCTGCTACGACCTCGGTGCTTTTTATATAACTGCAACGTGAGTGCAAATACACCCAGAGACTTAAAATCCCTGGCTATAACCACGTCTGGGATTTGCAAGTTGAAATAAGTGAAGGAAATAATGCATTAATGAAACTTTAACGAGGCGCAGTGGGGATTAATAAAAAAGCGAGGTTCAAAATTACATTTAGAACGCAACTATTAACCGATTAATAATGTATTTTTTTTTTTGAAAATTCTAGAACGAATTTTCCAGAAAAGGGTGAGAGTAAATTTTTTATTTATTTTTTATTTAATCGAAATCACCATGTTATGAGCCTATAAAGCTCCCTGAAAAGTGAGTGTTATATATATATACATAGCTCGGATTCATCACATCCTGATTTCGAATAAAATATCGTACGTCACTCGTAGGGTTAGGCAGGTCCTCATGTGGAACTCAATGTTCGCAAGGACGACTTGCAAACCCATGGCCTTCAGAAATGGTTTTCAAACTCGTCCTGCAAACATTAATCTTCCTGTAAAAACCTGTCAGAAACATACTTGTGATGTAATATACTATTAATTGTTATGATAATGCGAATAGCGGAAAGTGTCGTTTTTAAAATTTTATTTTTTACCTCCTAGAAAAATTTTTTATCATACTTCCCTTCACTTGGATTCTGTAATGAAAAAGAGAAAAAAATAGTTGATTTTTTAATTGTTACAAACAAATTATATTAATAAATAATCGACATTAGGGGTTATTTTTCTTGAAAGTATATTTCTGCTCTGGAATTTCTTGCTTTCATGGTTAGTACGATACGCGGCCATCAAAATTTAAGATTGAATGTTATTAATTCATTCTATAAACAAGTTATATAAACAAATGTGCATCGCAGACATTTATAGGCCGAAATAAATAGTTTTTTTCTTCTAGTCTTGTTGTAATTATATTAAAAATTATGTTTTCTTAAAAAAATTTACCGTCCATCAATATTTGTTTGTTTTATAAACAAATTATATAAATAACTGCGCAGTTTAGGTGATTTTAAGCGAAAAGAAATCAATTTTTCTTTTAATCTTGTAGCAATTTATTGCGAATGACGTTTTTTGAAAAAAAATCCGTTTGCATTAATATTTCTTTATTTTATGAACAAATTACATAAAAAAGTCACATACAATATTTCAAGGGATTTCAAATATTTCTAAGAAGTTTAGCATTTTTTCTGGAGAACTTAAATGAATAAGTATAATTAAAATTATATTCAAGGCATTTTAAGAAATTCTAAAGGATTTTAAGAGATGTACAAAGATTCAAGAGATTTCAAAGAATTTCTAAAAGAACTTTGGAAAATAAATGAAATTTCATTAAATTTCAAGGGAATCTGAGCGATTCTACATATTTTAAGGGATTTTAGGGTATTTCGAGGAATTTACCAGATTTAAAGTTTTTTAATTGATCTTCAAGGATTTCAAATATTTGTAAGGATTTTAACGTTTTTTCCAGAGAACTTTAATGAATAAGTGTAATTAAAATTATTTTCTAGGGATTTCAAATGATTTATACATTATGGAAGAATTAAATTTTATTTCAAGGGATTTCTGCAGATTTCAACAATTCAGGGAGAGAAAATTAAGATTTATAGGACCTCTAATTATTTTTAATATTTTCGGGAATTTTACAACTTTCAGCGGATTTCAACAGATTTGAAAGATTTTTCATATGTATTTCAATTAAAATTGACCTGTTTCTAATGTCTAAAATAAATCCTTTTTTAGTTTATCTACTTTTTACATTAATTCGTTGAGTATTTTTGTATTTTTTATTCCATTGCTGATTATTCTATAATCTTTATCCACATAATTATTTTATATACTCAGTTCCCTGTAATCCATGAAGTCTTCTGAATCTTATACAATGTTCTGAAATCCCATGCAATGTTGCAATCTAGCAATCTACTGTGCACCAAAAATCTGAGTAATTAATCTCTCAACTAGTAATTTCCTAAGCAATATCGATCGAAATTTCATTGGCTTTTGCGTCGATTTACAGACTTTTTAAAAGTCAAATTACCCCCTGGCACGAACATGCCAGATTGGATGGCACCAGTGGCGCTCAGCAATCGCGGAATCGATAACTCATCTGAGTTGGACAAAAAAAAGAGCTTCAACTTTTTATTACGACAAACTTTCAAAATAATTTTTTTTCAAATAGAGCAGCTCAATACATTTTAAGGCAGAAGTGATTAAATCTAAAATTAACCTTTAAAAAATTGTAAAATCGAATACAATTAAAACCAAATTTTAAATACAATTCCTGGGGTTTAAATTCGGAAAAGGCGCAGGTGATTTGCTGACTTGATAGCTTTAAAAAAAAAGTAAAGAAAATACGCTCCGCATTTCAATGAGTTAAAATCGAAACTCAAGGCTGGAGAAAATTTCACTTAAAAAGGGAAGAAATAGTATCTAAAGAAAATTTCACTAGAGTAGTGTAAAAATTGATAGAATGAGAATCTCCATAGATAAAATTCGCGAGCTGCTTTAAAAGCAGCAAAATTTTAAACATGGCGCTGGGAGCGAGGAAAGGCAGGCGCACCGCGCGTCGATCAATAGCGCCTTGTTTAATATCAGTTCTCAAACTATGTACAGCCAACCTCAAGATGAATTTTGTCTTACGCTCTTCAAATTTTTAGAGATAATTACATTCAAATTATAATTTTTTTTTTACATTTTAGTTTTTGGACTTAAGTTAGGGATTTCTGAATTTTGTGGATCCGGCTCGAAGGACCGGTATAGCTTTATCTTGGATCGTCTTTTTCAGACGAAATTGATAAAATTCTCCTATTTGGATTTCGAAGAGCGATGTACTGGGAAGGTAAATGCTTACAAGGGGCTTTATGTGAACGTAAATCGCGTGTGAGCTCGCGTAGTACTTGAGACCCTTCTCCAGTCACCACAAACTATACCTTCAAGATCTTTATCTGCAGCATTGTATGTTCCTTCGCATGTAAAAGCTTGACTCTACAGACCCTGGTACATGTAACTTCTTCTTTTCGGACAATCTTTTTGTTCCCTTACTAACAGAACCAGACTTATTTGAAAATGTAAACAAAGCCATTCCATATTGTAGGCTCTTATAAATTGATAAAACCGATCCTATAAATTGAAAAGTAGGCAGTATTTTAATTTATATACTTTTTACAAGGTTCAACTGCGAACGTTTTAGATTTTGACCCGTATCAACTGTGAGGACGTTCTGGGATTTGGTTGTTGCAATTTCGAACGCTTTGAAATTGGTTATTTCCGATTTGGGTCGTTTTGTAATTTGGCCTCTTAAAATCTTAGGCGATTTTAACTTTAACTCGATGCAAATGCGGATAATTTAGAATTTTGCCTGTTCTAACTGCGAACGTTTAGAAATTTGTCCTGTTCCTGTGGAAACTTTGGATTTTGACTTTGAAATTTGGCCCGTTCTAATTTCGGATGAATTGGACTTTGGCTCGAGCCAACTGGGTAATTTAGAATTTTGTCTGTTCCAACTGTGGACATTTTGGATTTTGGATTTTTCCAATTTCAGAACCTTTGAAATTTGACCTGTTTCCACTGCTGAAGCTTTTCACTTTGGCATATTCCGATTTCGGACGCTTTTGACTTTATCGCGATCCAACTATGGGCGCTTTTTTAATTTGATCTGTTCCACTTGCGGTCGTTTTGAAATTTGCTTTGTTTCAATTCCGGGCATTATGAAATTGTCCAATTCTGATTTCGGATGCTTTTGACTTTGGTTCGATCCAAATATTGATGCTTTGGAATCTATTCTGTTTCAATTGCAGGCGCTTTAATACTTTGTTTATTCCAATTCCGGACCCTTTGAAATTGTCCTGTGTTACTTTCGGATGCTATTGACGTTGGTTCAATCCAACTGTGGAGGTTTTGGAATTTGGCCGATGGGTTTCAACTACAGACTGTTTGGGTTTTAGCCTCCTCCAACTGTGAATGGTGATAATGAAGACTTTTCCAAACTTGAACGCTTCAACTGAGGACGCTTTTGACTTATGCCTGTTTCAACTTCTTTTGATGCATATGAGGACCCTTTCAAGTATGAACAAATTAACCCCTTGATCCTTCACGTGTGATTGCTACTCTCTTGAGATGTAATTCAATCTGATAAATAGTGCATTCAAATTCACGATGGATTTTGCAATTCTATAGCCGCAATCTGCAACTGCAGAACTTGCCGGTTTTAACTCTGAAGAATTCCAATTATCGGTTTGAGTCCTGGAAAGTCAGAAAGGTGCTTTAACTGCGATCTTTCAAGCGTTTCATTACGTCAGCAATGGGGTAAACTGGTAAATTTGCCCCTAACTCTCGAACAGCGATTGGAAGTGGTAAGCGGTTCCTGGAGGCTTCGTTTATTAACGTCGCTGCAACAAGTTGCAGAGCGTGTTGCCCGTTGAATAAGATCTCCCCTTACCACCCCAAGCCCGACTGCTTCGTCATCCCCTTTCAAGGAAACCGAGCTACCCTCAGTTCTGGATAACCTCTCCTCATCCCCAACAAATATCGTACCCACTAACCACTTGTCTTTCACCATGAGCAATTTCAGTTGCCTCCAATGCGGTATTCAAGTTTGTAAATCTCTAATAGCTTCCTTCGGTTTTCAGATTGAGTAACTTCGGGGTAATCTCATTCCATAGCTGTATCCGTGGAACAGCTTCGCGAATTGGGACATTGGTTGATCAAGGTTTGCTGGAAATTAGAAATTTCAGAGGGTCCGAACTTCGAAATACCAGGTAGAATCCTATACTGGAACTCTAATGGATCTATCTACAACAAATCAGAGTTTGGTTTGGTTCTAAAAGCAATAATCAATAAATATTGAATGTTCCATCTAATTAAGAAGTGCGAGGATCGTAGAGTCGGAAAACTCCAAAAAGGGAATAATCTATATTTCTGAAGTCTGCATCCTCACATGAGCCGGGCCTGAACGATGAGAGGAATTAAAAATAGACGGATCGATGCAAAAAAAAGTGTAGAGAGAAATGCAAGATAAACGGAAAGTAAATGAGTGAGATGGAAGGCTGAGGAGAAATATGACGAAAACAAAGTTTCGTCGTCGAAGCCCGTATTGCCATGGCTACCCAGCTTGTGTGAAGGGAAGCAAGGGGAATGGGAGTTCGCGAGGAGAATGCACCTCCAGAGAAAGAGGGATGAAGAAAAAGAGGAGTCTGGAGAGGAAAAAGGAGGTAGAAGAGGAGTTAAATGGAACTGAAATTTAAAATTTAAATTGGAATCGAAGTCTCCTCGGCCATTTTGATATTTTTTAAGAACTTCCTAGAATAAATGATGAAATAAATTGTCTTTGGGGAGTCAAGACCATTCATAAAAAGTTCTATATTAAAAATAGCTTGAAATGTCAAATATATTCTTCGTAACTCGGCTCTAGGAAAAAATGTAAAATAAATTAATAATGAGTGGGAGGGACGTGCAAGATTGAAGAAATATGATGAAAACAAAGTTTCCTCGCCGAAGCTCGTATCGCCATGGCTACCTAACTTGTCGAAGGGGGAGGAGATGCAACTCTTGAGAAAGAAGAACGAAGAGAAGATAGAAGAGGAACAAGGAGAAGAAGTCAAATGGTGAGAGGAAGAGTGAGACGGTCCCACGTATTGGGTGCTTGAAGAGCAAAGGGATTCCCTCCTCTCCAGCAGGAAAATGTTTATCTATCGGAAGAAACGAAAAGCGACGGTGGTGGAGGCGGTATAGTGGGGCGGAACCGGAAAGGCACGAATGTTTCCGAGGCTCAAAGAAGTATCGAGGCGCGTACTTGACGCGCCGCGTCCGTTGGTAGCATTGGAATCAACCAACCAGGATTTAGACTCAGTGGAAAGATGCGTGGATTCACTGAGAGGGATGGAAAGACAGAGAGGAGATGAAGACGAAAAGAGGATAGAATATCCAGACAAGACCGCGTTAGGAATTGCTCGCGTTCACACGGTGAACAGTCTCCACGCGATCGAGGGTATCGAGTTTGTATCAAAATCAGAGTAAACTTGAATTTGATGTCGCAGATGCACGAGGTGAATTTAAAAATTGCGAAATCTGGTCTTTTGACGACCACGAGTCTCGCGAATCTCAAATGCCGGTTACCGGCTTCCAGACACGAGGACAACTAGGATTGTAGTCGCGAGTGAAATTGTCGACTTTTTTCCGCCCTACTGGAAACGAGGATTTTTGCATCTGGTGGGTGTGGCAAGACTTGAGTGAGGATTTTTCTTTCCTGCAATTTTTAGCAGATTTTCAGTGGTTCAATTGAGGACAGGTGAGTGGAAAGACGTGGGGTTGTTTTACGATCGAGGGGAGTCAATCAAGAAGTGCAATTTCCGGGGGCCGAATTTTTTTGCAGAATTACATTTTTTTGTATATTTAAACTAATTTAATTGATGTAGAATCTTATTTAATCGAAAGGGATTTTTTTATTCCGAAATATTAACCACGTGTCTATCCACGTGTTTCAAAACGAGGGGAGTCGACCCTAAGGTCTAAAGAGAAGATCAGGACGGAGGGGATTCCCCTATTCAAATGGCCCAACAGGTCGAACATTTTTCCAGATGATTGACGTATTAAAGAATCTTGCTTTCATAACTTGTTAATAAAAAGCGAACATTCGCTCCAACGGAACCTGGCTTTATAATAAATTTCGGCTCAACTTCCGCAGAACAAAAAACCCCAACAAATCCCCTTAGGATCTATTATTATTTGGGCCAGTACCTGATCGGTTCTTTCATAATTTTCCTGATCAGAAAACATTTTAATCTTCGATTATTACCTTTTTTATTGAGAATATTTTACAAAGGATGAAGATTGCTCCTCCTAAGGATCCGTTTAGATCCATCATATAAATTCATAAATTTGTATGAAACTTATAAAAAGTCTGGACTCGGCTAGGGATTTTTTTCAGAATAATGAATTACTAAATTCTAGAGGACGGTTTCTTCAGAAGCGTTCCGCAAAAAGTTCGCATTTCCGGTCTTAAGTGAAGTCATTCTCTGTATATTAAATACTACGGGGAAAGAGACAGAAATATTCCACTAAATAAGGAATTGATTAAAATACTTTTCTCGATTTGATTGGTCTCCCAGGAAGCTTTGCATGGGCCTGAGGCCTCGTCTATTTATACATTCAATTTGAGCACGCAACCTTCATTGTAGGATGCATTCAATCATAGGGACGCAAAGCCGAGTTGTGGAACCAGAAATTAAGTCATCATCCCATTATCAGAGTCGAAAGGCAGCATAATATAATGAGAAGCTAATCTAAAAGTTCCTTTTAGCTCCTCCAAAATTTTTCAATATCATCATCTGATTGAATCTGGATGAAAGGAGCAGTTTTTAATTATTGTGTTAATTTGGTATCAAATTGTAAAATGACCATAGAGAAGATGAATGCTTTGGAGAGACAATCTTAACATTTGGAATGAGGAACTGAAGGTCGTTTCTCCCTATACTCTCATTCAGGTAGTGATTGAAGTTCAGAAGTCTAGACAGGAATCAAAAGGATGATAATTTATTCAGTTTGCTAAGGTATTACGATCATTAGCTGGCGGCGCTTGGCAAACTAAGGGAACCTATGCCTACTTCGGCCTACTTAGAGAGTCAGGGATATATTTAGTATATATTAGGGTCACAGCGACTTGTACAGTACTCTCCAAAGAGTCTTTTTTTAATGAGAAGAGGAAGAGTTAATAAGAGACGTTGATCATTTTTTATTTTTCTTAACTTAATGAAATGAATTTTTTTATTGTTACAGAGTTATAGAAAAATTGCTCGACAAGTGAGTACACCAGACAGTGCACCAGCAGGTTTGGGAAGCCCTCAAGCAGGAATCTTGCCTCATCAGCAGCAACAACAACAAAATCAGCAAGCCCTACACTCAGACCCCATGCAGGCCAAAGACAATCTCAACCCAGCGAATCAGCAAACGGGTCTGCGGAACGGAAACAATGTTCCACCAGTTGTCTCCATGGTGAGTTAAAAAATATTTATCTCAGTTTGATGATAAAGGTTAAAAATAACTCATATCAGCAATAAGTTTTAGCGAGCTTGTTCTTGTTTGTTATGTGCCCTCCAAGCGAGCTTATCGAAAAGCTTATCAGCGAGTGTATCTTTGCTCCAGTTTCTCTGATATATCTTATTCAAAACTTTTAAACTAACTATCTAACTATCTTTATAATTCTATCTATCACGGCACCGACCCGACAGGGCTTCGGTCTGAAAGTCATTACTTGACTGACTACTACGGCGGCAACTTATGTTTCATTGAAATAAATTAACTGATCGAATCCACGGATCGTCGTCAGGACAAATTAAAATAAAGTGACATTTCACTCAGACCGTCACAAGCTCGGTCTTCCGAGTTCCTGTGGATGTTGCTAAAGTACTTTCTTTTTTGAAAGTGAAAGGGAAGTGGGAAGTGGGATAGAAAGAGGAATAAGAGAACGAGACGAGACTCGAGCAGACGGCTTGAAAGGAATGCTGTTCTTCGCAATTCGCATTGAACTCGAGTGGTATCTTGATCCTCTTCTCTTCGCGACTTGGTTTCACTTGGTTGCATGTGAGCGTGCGAGGTTACTGGGCAAACCAGTCTGCTTGCACCGTCTGTTTACGCTACTATCCACCACTGATGCAACTGATCCAGGCAAAAATCTCTTTAGGTGCCTCTCAATGTCTGCTCCTTCCATTCAAAGACCTTCGAGCTTCAAGGTCACGTGACGCATCTTGCTTTCCGATAGAAGAATCAAGTAATGGTTTGGGATTTCCATCAGGAATTATTTTCTGCTAATGGGAAGTCTCCATTAATGAAGGATGCAGACTGACAAAGGATCCAATTCTGATCAACTTTCTGCTCGAAATCGCACCACAATTTCTCGGTCTATCAGAGCCAAGAGAATGGAAATCAGATTTGAGGGACTATCCATCTTTGAAAAGCTCATCTGGGATTTCTCGGCTTAATCGTATCTCGAGGAGACGGGTGCCATCTCCCGGCTTGTTTCCTCTCTTTCCCCTTTTCTGAGAGGTCGGTGGTTCCTGTTCCTGCGGGTATTGATTCGCGTTGGCGGGCGGTCACCGCCCCCGCAGCCACAGCCTGCGTCTAGCACCAGTCTACCCCTTCTTTCACGTCGTGTTGCCTGCCATTTCAAGGAGCAGTCAAGACTGACTCAAAAAAGAAAGCACGCTATTATCGTGACTCATCGAGTCTGGGGTGGTCAAGTGCCCGCTGATTTCGGTCAGGGTCGAATTGCGATGGCCTGTTACAACCACAGCGGCTGTTGATGATCCAATCGAGTCAATCAACCCATCCCCGTATCCAAAATATTTAGGATCGGTTGTAAACGTTTTTAGACAATCAGACCTGAGCCATCAACTCCGGAACCAACTTTGGTTATCAATTTGGTATAATGAGAGCATCTAAGAATTGAATGAACCTTTCGGATCTTGATTGGGGTTTGACAGAAGGATGCGAGGCAGGATCATC
>JAWWLR010000002.1:51023557-51035260 GCA_035041075.1 Acraspis erinacei
CCTTTGGCAGACATGTGTATTAGAATTTATCTGATTTTTTGAGCTAATAAACCCGATTTCGAAAATTTGGCGCTTGATTCCTTATTCATTTCTACCCTTCAAATTAGGTTCCGCGTGTCACATATTGTTTAATATTTTATTGTTATACACGTTATTGAAATATCTAACATTTGTTCAAACGATGTTTTTTATATTTATTATGAAAAATTGATAAAAAGAAAACTTACTTTCAGCATCCAGAGAACCAATACTTATCACCAAATTTATTTTAAAAATAAGATTTTTCATCGCATTTCCATCAAAATGTATAATTGAACTTTAATAAATAATGGAATTAAATAGATATTTATTAATGCAGAAATGTCCCCAGTTAGCCCTATTACAACAAGGTTTCTGGTCGAATCCCGGCCGGGCTACCCCTCTCTGGCTTTCATGGACATGAACCGTTCGGGAGCCGTTCGGGCTACATTTTTCTCGAATCACTTAGTTGTAGTAATTTTCACTAATTTTCAGTTTCACAGGTCGGACGAGGCTGAACTTTGCACTGACGTTGCGTCATTTTTTCAAAGTTCGCAAATAAAGTCGAGATCCATAATTAAAATCACCCTTATTTCAGTAATTAGTTTGAAAACCCTACTTAGCGAGCGGATAATGATTATTTTTAATCAAACTTCTGTTGTGCATACATTTTTCCCTTTCTTTGTTCGTAACCTAAGATCACCACGTGGTTTCCAAAATGGACAATTTGCTAGGAGATTCTATCATCAGTAATTGAAATTCTATTTCAATTTCCTCGCCATAATTGGGTAACTTGATTTGACTTGTTAAGTTCATCGTATTCTTTACGATGAGTCTTAAAAGACCAAATAAGTTACCAATTTCTCGCCTGAAGCAACATTTTTTAACCGCATATAGTGGCCGGATTACCCAACCGGACCCCGGTCGGTGCTGAAGCCGGGATCCAACCAGTTTACCGTGACGTTTTTAGCCGGATCGCGGCCAGATTCCCCGACCAGCGCCTGGCTTAAACCGGGGCTATCCGACCGGGACCCGGCTGGATCCATGATTGGATTTCTATACGGGTATAAGCGATCTGTCTTCCTATCAATGACTAATTTCCCGATTAAACGTAAACAAATGCGTTTCAATGAGTTAGAATAAAAACACTATTGTTTAGATGAATAGAAATTGTTGCAACAATTAAAGATGATTTAGAAATAGCTTAAAAATATTCTACTTTTCGAATAACTATTTAGCTCTTAGCTCAAATATTCATTAGAGACTCCCCAACAAATTTCAATAGTGTTTCTGTGAGCTAATCCTAAACCCACAAGCGTGAATCTCATTTTTGCGGAAGCAAAAATTTTCTCATGTTAATTTTAAGGTTGAAGGTTGCAGGTCATTTTTTCCGGGAACAGGTTATGTTGTTCTTACGTATACTCTCTACGATGCTTGTGATTAGCCAGAGCGCCCCACCGTGGGGACTGGTTGAACTTGATTGGCCTATCAAGACTTTTTTTTAATCCGGGAGGTCGGAAAGCCAATCGGATTGGTATTATATCCATTGTCCCTATTGCTGTTATTAGGGTGTTTTATGATTTCGATTGCTTTTCTATATTTTCTGGAAAGGATACTGTGTGTTTTTGCGATGACGGTTGTTTTGTCAAATAAAATTTTATCCCCTGTTTCGATATAATACTCAGCTAGTGCTGATGGCATGAAATGTTTAGCCTGACTTTACTCTCATTTTCCTTTGTATGTTGGCTTATCGCTCTCCTGGTTTCTCCAATATAGACTTTACCACAAGCAAAGGGGATTTTATATACTTCCGGATCACTGGGGAGTGCCTTTTTGTCTTTGGGTTTATTTAGTAGTTTTCTTATTTTCGCAGTTCGTTAAATATGGTTCGAATATGGTTTTGGTTTGAATAGTCCTTATAGTGGGACGCTCTGGCCAATCACAGGAATTTTAGAGAGTATACATAAGAACAACATAAACTGTTATCTCAGTTTCAGGTTAGCTCTAAAGAAGGGAACTGCAATTTTCACGATACGTCGGCAAAATTCGCAGTTTTGTACACTATTGGAACCCGAAGTATCTCTTTTTATCATAATTTCATTATTTTTCGGTACCTCCATGCTATACTCCCCAGTCTGGGGTTAGCAGTATAAACTTATGAATCTTTTTTTCGTGCTGGCCCATAGTACCTAAAAGAGCCAGTTGCTTATGGATATAGGAGAGAAGATGTGGGCGAATAAGACACCCGTGAAGTTGACCCTCCCCCCCCCCCCGAAGTTTACATTTTTAAAATTTTCCTTTCACATGCGTTTTTACGTCGTTTGTACTGTTTGTACATCCAATATTTTCGTTTGAACCCTCCCGGTTACAAAATTAGGGGCGAAATTGATTTCGGGGGGCTAAGGGAAAATAAAAATGTCGTGTCATTGCCCCGAAATTCAAATTTCTCAAATTTTCTTCTTGCATACGTCTGTACGTCGGTTGTACTGTTTGCACATTTCATATTTTTGTTAGTACCCTCTTGGTACCCTCTTGCCGGGCAACTAAGAGGGTACAAACGAAAATGTTAAATGTACAAACAGTAGAAACGACATACAAACGTATGCAAACAAAAATTTGAGAAATTTGAATTTCGGGGGCATGACACGAAATTTTGATTTTCTCACAGCCGGGCAGCCAAGAGGGTATAAACGAAAATATGAAATGTAGAAACAGTACAAACGGCGTACAAACGTATGCAAAAAGAAAATTTGAGAAATTTGAATTTCGGGAGGATGACACGAAATTTTAATTTTCCCATAGCGGGGATGCGTGAAGTTAGCCCCCCGAAATCAATTTCGTCCCTAATTTCGTATCCAGGAGGGTACTAACGAAAATATTGGATGTACAAACAGTACAAACGACGTACAAACGTATGTGAAAGGAAAATTAAAAAAATGTGAACTTCTGTGGGCCAACTTCACGGGGGTGCGAATAAGTCCAAGAAAAAATAGGCATTCTTTGAAAAAAAGGATCTGAAGGATTTTCTAACTTAAACAAATTTACTTTAAAGAAAAAACTAAAAAAACGTTTCGCTGTATTTCCAAAATCGATTAAATCCTAAAAAGAACAACTTGAAAAAAGCAACCATCTTCTAGACAAAACCTTGCCAATTGTGTGGCACTTCCGCGAAATTATTTTTAATTAAAACAAAAAATTAACAAGAAAGTACTTTCGAGCTATTACTAAGCTTTATTGAGTCATTAAAAGAACAGCCAAGGAAAAACGATGCGTACTATAGTTGGAATTCACAAGTGTTTTGTATAAATCCCTTAAAATTTGTGAAATCCCCTCAGATCTTTGAAATAATTGGAGGTTTTATAAAATCCTTTAAAGCTTGTGAAATTCTTGGAATGATTTTGAAAATACTACCAAACCCTTTAAAATAAAATTTTTATCTTCAAGTTTTCTAGCAATTCGTTGAAATCCCTTCAAACCCTTTGAACCCTTCGATTATCGTAAAATTCAATTAAAATGAAATCCTTTAAAATCTCGTGAAATCTTTGTAAATCGTCAAAATTGATTAAAAAGCGGTGCACTCAGAAAACAATTTGGTTGAAAATAAAAACTTTTCATTGGTTCAACCATAGAATATGTTTGCATATTGAGAAAAAAAATACTTAGTTGAGCGAACTAATTTTTTGACTGATTTAACCCAATCTTCTGTTAGATGCAGTATTTGTTCGATTCAACGCAAAAATGTTGTTCGTTCAATCAAATATTTTGTTAAATAAACGAAAGCTTGTTTAATTCTATCCTATTTCCATGCATATATAAAAACCATTTTTATGGTTCAAGAAAATTTTTTCTGAGTGTATAAATCATTTAAAAGCCTTGGAATATAAGTATATAAATAATTAATTATATGCAAATTGATTGCCATTTATTGTGTCTAGATATTATTCTTGAAATAAAAAAAATAATCGCAAAGCAAATAAAAATGTATTTCGCGCCTCCTCCTCTAGATCAGCACGTGGTCCCTCAACTCTGGGTCAGATTTACCACAAGTTAAAAGCTAAAAATAAAAAAACTGACGCGCGTCTCGTTCACACCCTGTCAGGTGTGAATCTAGTCATTCTTTTTCTTTGTGTCAGAAAATCCACTTTATTTTGTGACATTTTATCAGTTTAAAGTTATAAAATGGGACAAAGTAAAAAGAGAAGGCGCAGTTCTACGTCATCATCTTGATCGTCATTGGAAGATGAGCTTGCTGATCCAAGAAAGCGCAGGAGGATCTTAAAACGTATCTTCAATCTAGAAGAAAAGCGGACAGTCGTCATAGCAAAAAGTGAAAGAAGTCATCCCGTAACAGTAAGATTTTCTTCCACGTATATCCACGCGTGCTTCAAGGTGGCTGATTTTCCATAAAAGGTTGCATAACCTCACATTTCTAAAAGGCTCATACCAAAAGAAAATTTCGCAGCTTTGTACCTGCCTAAAGGGCCCATACCAAAAAGGAGGTTATCGGGTTCATACCTTCAAATTAGGCCTCATGTCTAAAGGATTCTTAGACCTTCAAAAAATGATCAGGCTCATACCTGTTTATGACAATCTATATGTAAAGTGCTCATACCCATCGATAAATGAATAAGCTCATGCTTGCAAAATTAATTATTTAAAATTAATAATCTTGACTATAGAAATATAAGACCTTATTTTATGGCCTATATGTCAATACACAATACGTCGATGTTTTTTTTTCATTGTTATGATTTTATATAGGTCGTCACTAGGTCCTCAATATAAACATGTTGCAGATCCAATTGGCAACGCTTTACCTACGAATTTTGTTGAGGTAATGGGCAAACGTATCGTAGAAGATAGAGTCTTAGCTCCTCCTATGAATGATGACTTTACAGTTCGTTCAAACGAAATCCTTAAGTTAGGTTTACCGGCGGAAGAGCTTTCTAATTTGTTGAAGAAATACCCGTATCCTAGTAACTGCATAAATATTGATCCTACAAAATTAAATACAGTTTTTAATTCGTGAAAACACTAACAATCTTCTTTTAAGAGAGGTAAGAAAATTGTCCAAACTCAAGAAAAATTGCCGGCTTCTACAGCCCCGACCTGGAAGCCTATTTCTACGATTTTTGATCGAAATAATCCGGAGGATACTGCTCTCTTAGAATCCTTAAGCGATTCTTGTCGGATTCTTGTCGATCTTCAAAGCTAAAACACTAAAATTTGGATAAACCTAATTCTTTCTCTTTATGAACCACCTCTCAAAGACTCGTTGAGTTCAACAATTCCTGATGAATTTTTATTCGGAAAGGACCTTGCTGAAAGCGTTAAATCAGCCCAAGCCGTTGAACGAACGTCTACTGCGTTCAATCCTAGGAAGGCTCCACCTAGAAATAATTCAAAAAACTTGAAGAGCCTGTCTCATCAACAAGCGAGAAATTCAACGGCATGGGGCAGGCCGAAGAAGTAATTAGCCCCTCGCCAATCATACCAGAGGAATCAACGGCTTCAGCCAAAACCATTTCAACCGAGCTCATCACGCAGGAAGGATTACGCTCAGTAAGTAATGTTGTTGGTAGATTGAGGCATTTTTCTAAGGGGTCGAAGGTTATAACATCAGACCCAAAAATATTGTCTTGGGTTAGGGGATATAAAATCCCTTTCATATCAACTCCTTATCAAACGTTTCTTAAACGTACTGTTTGGTCTACTGCAGAAAGACACGAAATGTTTTTACAAATTTCTCAACTTACAGCAAGGGGCGTCATATGCGAATTCAAACCTGTAAAGGTTCAATTAATTTCTAGCATTTTCCTAGTTCCTAAACCGGATGGTCGTAACAGATTCATTCTGAACCTTAAAGAATTAAATCAATTTATTTTCACGGAACATTTCAGACTAGAGGACCATAGGATAGCAATAAAATTAATAAGTAAGGACTGCTTTATGGTAACCCTAGACCTAAAGGATGCTTTAAATGCAATTTCGGTTGCCCAAAGTTATAGAAAATTCCTGAGATTTGCGTTCGGCGGTATAACTTATGAATTCACGTGTGTACCCTTTGATCTTTGTACAGCTCCTTATGCTTTCACGAAGCTTTTAAGGCCTGCAGTCTCTCTTCTCATAAAGTCAGGTTTTTTGTCCGTTAATTATCTGGATGTTTTTTTGTTAATTGGTAATTGATATTTTAATTGTTCAATATATCTAATTGTGACTAAAAAGTTATTACAGAAACTTGGCTTTGTTATTAACGAGGAAAAAAGTCAGACAGTTCCAAGCAACATCCGTAAATTTTTAGACTTTATGTTTAATTCGTCACGAATGGTTTTAGAGCTTCCTGAAACCAAGAGACTTGCTGTCCTCAATAAGATGAAGAAAAGTCAAAAAACATCGCAATGTAAGATTAGGGAAGTAGCTCAATTTATCGGTTATTTAACATCCTGTTGCCCGGCTCTATCCTATAGTTGGCTGTATACTACAGATTTCGACCAGATGAAAATCAAAGTTTTAGCAGAAAATAATGATAATTATGACGCGTACATGAGATTAAATTTAAACCTGAAGGGTTTATTGTGGTGAAAAAGCCATATTTTAAGGGGCTATAAGTTCATAAAGGAGTCAGAATTCACCATGGAGATTTTCTCGGATGCTTCTCTAACTGTTTGGGGAGCTGCTTGTGGCTCTCAAAAATCTCACAGTTTTTGGACAAAGGAGGAGCAGGTTCTAAATATTAATATTTTAGAACTTAAAGTAGCATTCTTTGGTCTTAACTGTTTTGCCAAGCTTTTAAAATCATGCAAAATCCTTTTGAGAATAGATAACACGACTGCCATTTGTTATATTAATAGAATTGGAGGTACTCAGTATTTTCATTTTAACAATATAGCGAGAGAGATTTGGGAATGGTGCAAATTTTACGTTTACTGGAAGAAAGATCCCGGTTTTCGACAGAAGTAAGAGGTAAAGAGCAAAGCGAGAGGGTAGCAAAGCGAACGAGATGTTTGTTTATGTAGTATACGGAAGAAGGATATAAAGGAAAGTAACACAGAGTAGAGTGAAACGTTAGAGAAAGAAGAAGAGGGCCGGCGCAGATCGAGGAGGATAAACGTTAGGGTGGCAAAAACTTGAAGTATGCAGAAGAGGGGATAAGAAAGTGGGTTGAGGGGTAAAGAGAGGAGAATAGGAAGTGATGGCAAGGAAGAGAGTGGATTGAAGTATTTAATTCAGGGGTTAAAGAGAAGGGAGCATAACGGCGAAGAGGAGAAAATTGTTATCAGAGATGATGAAATAAAAGTAGTATATATAGAAGAAGGAAAGAGCTGAGAGTGGCAAATAGTGAAAGAAGTTAAGAGATGTTTTGGACTTTGTGGAGATTTAAAAGGCGAAGGGTCACGGAATTAAAGGAGTAGATGGTGGAAAAAGAGAGGGTAAGATACTTACAGTAAGTCTTAAGAGTATATATGGTAGGCTAGAAGCATACTGGGAAGGGATGTGCGGAGGAGAAGAGGACAAGAAGCGAAGATTATAAAAGACAGGGGTTGATAGGTGAGACGAGAAACAGGCGGTGGTCACTCACAATGGCGAGAGTGTCTGAATCATGGACCTATACGTCCATTATACGTCCATGGTCTGAACATACTTTGATCCCGTTAGGAGTATACGCCAGATGGCGCAGCGATTGCGCTCTCCGAACCTCACTCCGCTAGTCTAAGTTTAAAATTTCAAAATGGCCAACAGTAACCACGGTAACTGTTCGTTGTTATTGTTTTCACTGGCTTTTGAGGTTTCACAATCTTCTTTCTTCATAAAAACAGATTTTTACGTCGAAAACAGTACAAAAACAACTAGAAATGCATAAATAATTATTCTGACAATTATTTCTGTATTTCTACTTGTTTTTATATTGTTTTCTGGAGTTTATTTAAATAGGTAGTTTAAATAGGTAGATGAAAGAAGGTGAATGGGGTGAGACAAATAAACGATAGCATGCGGTTATTTGACAGAAAGGCAAGAGCAAAGAGACTAAGAAAGCGAAGTGAATCACGTAACATGATGAAATAGGAGAAAGAGTGTGTCGGAAATGGGGAAATAAAAAAATGATAGAGGTAAGAGGGGAATTTGGCAGAAGGTAATAAAGATTTGGATGGGTGATAGGTTAAATATGGAGAGGATTAATTGGCAATGGAGTAGAAAGAGGTGTCTACAAAAAAGAGACGTTAATGAAGTGGGATATAGCATTGAAGAGAGCAAAGTAGATGGGAAAGGGAGGATAAATGGGAAAAAGGGGAGAGGAAATAAAAAATTTAAAACTTCTTCGATTTGAACCGCCCTAATATATATGAAAACAGAAATAATGTGTCCTTTTCCAAATACGTCTCGTCTTTTGAACCAGGAAATGAGATAAAGTATCCGCTCTTGTCTAATTTCCATTATAGCGGTACAAAGCTTGCGTTAATTACCGCGATTGATTTAAATCCGCTCACTGGGGATTTAAGAGCCTCATCCCTGTTGCTCGACAGAGAGAAAACGTCCACGCGTTTAAACTCGAGACGCATGTAAATGAGAGTACGGTTGGGTTCAGTTTCGATCGCATGATCGCATGACTTCTGAGATCACTCACGTGCACGCACCTGTAACGAAGGACGTATGATCTTCGCCCAGGGATGCGTTTTGTGTTCGCGTGATGTAAGAAAGGTAACATGTGATATGGAGTAATTCTTCTACTTCTGCGTAATAAGGGAAGTGCGCCGAAAATTACATGCGTCACTGAACCTGTTTCGTATTTGTTTTAATTCTCCGATTGAATTAGCAAACTCGTTCTCCAACTTCGCAGAGAAAACATATTTACGAGAGGATCGATTCTTCTAATCATGAATCGTACTTACACTTATACTTAGCATTTCCGGTCTGAGTAAATTATTGCGATGTGAATGCAACTTACGTATAATGAATGTAATTTGCGTGTTATTAATGTAATTCGACTTTATAAATATATTTTACTCATTAAATCCAACTCGTTTAAGAAACTAGAAAACACATAGGTAATTACGGTTTCATTATTTTTTAATGATTTAGCATCAGATGATCAAAAACTGAGCAATGAAAATAAAAAAGTAACATTTTAAGAATCGGCCCTACAGATTCTGGAGACATCAAAGCTAATGCTATCTTTCCTTTTAATGATGTCTTCTGTGTTATATGCACTGTTAGAAGTGTTCGGAAAATTCTGACACATTTAAGATACTAAAGTAACTGAAATCTACGAAATTAGATTTGCTGAAAACTAAATTCAGAAACTTATAGTAAATTTACTAAATTTTTGTTTAACTTCAGAAGCAGTTTCTGAATTTTGCATACACACTTACTGCTTCTCGAGCGCATTCGGCTAGCAGACGAAGCATGACGGTTCAGTATCAAGTAGTAATCGGCGGGTTCGAGAGACTTTTTTATGAATTATTACGGAAGGGGGGTACTTTATTTATGTACTTAATTTTTCGGAATATCATACGCCAACCAAACCTGGTGAGTAAAAAAACGAACTTGCTAACAACATTTTTTTTAAAGTCAGGGAATTTTATTGATCAGGAAAAAGTTTATTTCATTTATAAAAGATTGTATGTTAAAAATGTTACAATTTCAAAATTCTGGCCTTTGAATATTAATCTGGCCATGGAAAATGAAAAATTGGTAAATGGAAAATTAGAGAAAATTAAAAAAGAAGTTTTGCGGTAACCCTGGTATAAAATTCTTGTTAGTAATTTGTTTGCCTTTTATTTATATTTTTCTTTTTATGCTGTTCCTTCGTCCACAAGATTACCTTTTTAGTTATAAATTTTATTATTTGTTTAAAAATTCAACAATATTGTTGAAAAGACATCTTTTTAGGTTGAAAATTCTATTTTTGTGTAGAAAATTGGTCTTTTTTGGTCGAAAAATCAACTATTCTTCGAAAATTTGTCTTTATTTCAAAAATTCATATATTTCACTACAAATTGAATCTTTCTTTGATTGAAAATCTACTGCTTGGTTTAAAATTCAAGAATTTGGTTAAAAAGTGTTTTTTTTGTTTTTTAAAGATTCAACTGTTTTTTTAATTCATATTTTTGGGTACAAAATGCAACTACATGTTTTCGCAGAAAATTTCTTTCTTATTTTAAACTCATATTTTTATGCTGAAAAGTCAAACTGAAATCTTTTTTGCATAAAAATTCAACTATTTTCTTTATCATTTGTCTTTTTTATCTAAGACATCATCTATTTCAGTAGAAATGGCATCTTTTTGTATAAAAATGCAAATGTTTGTATAAAAATTCAACAATTTTCTGACAAAAATTATCTTTTTTATGAAAAATTTATCTGTTACAATGAAACATCGTTTTTTGGGTTAAAAATGCAAGTATAATCTTCTCTTAAGAAATTTAATTCTTGTTCAAAAATTATATTGTGATGTTGAAAAGTCAAAATAAAAAGTTTTTCGGATGAAAATTCAATTTATTTAAAATTTGTATTTTTGATTCCAAAATTCGTCTATTTGACTAGAAATGGTATCTTTCTTTGGTAAAAATGCAACTGTTTAATTTAAGATTTAAGATTTAAGAATTGTTTTAGAAAGTTTTTTTTTGTTTGTTTGTTAAAGATTCAAATGTTTTATTGAAAATTCATGTTTTTGGGTAGAAATGTAGCTATTCTCATAGCAAATTTCCTTTTTCATTTAAAACTCAAACTTTGATGTTGAAAAGTCAAAATAAAATATTTTTCGGATAAAAATTCAATTTTTTTTAATTTGTATTTTTGATCTAAAAATTCATGAGTTTTAGTTGAAATTTCATATTTCTTGAATAAAAATGCTAGTATTTGCTTGAAAGTTAATCGTCTGTCTGCTAGAGTATTCAAATGTTTTTGAAAATTTTGGTTGAACCACTTTCATAAGAAATCATTTTTTTTGTGCAACATTCAGATTTTAGTTGAAAATTTATTTCTTTGGTCCAAAGTTTGTTTTAAAGTTTAAATTTATTTTTTTACGAAAAAATTACATGCGAATATTATTTACAAAAATTGTAATAACATTTTGTATAAATTTTGTGAGTATATTTCTCTAAACATGTAATGTATATAGACATTATTGTTTGGTTCATTAATTTTAATATAAATTTACAGTATATTTTTTTTTAAACAATAACAATTCTAGTAAGACTTTATACGAGCAAATTTTATATGTAAATAACTATATTATACAATATACTCAATGAATCAATTGTGAAAAAAAAATTTCTTATCATAAATGATGGACTTTGATTAAATATTTGATATAATTGGTGTACATATAACATAGATACATAAAAAGTCTCTCAGGAAAAATATAGATTACATGTTTTATATTAAAATTAATGAAACGAAAAAAAATTTGTTACTTCTTGTGATTTCAGTTACAGTAACTGAAAATTCATAAACTGTAACAGTGTAAGTAATTTAATAGTAACTCATAAATTTAATTTTTGAATCAAATTAGTAAGGATTCATTAATTGTCTAAGTCTATTTGGATTCGACGATCAAAGTAAATTAAACAAATGGAAAAATTATAAACATTTTTGGAACGAAGTTCTATATGCCGGGTTGCCGGGGTTCAGGCGCTGGCGCTGGGGGCTAGCCAGTGAAAATGAAACAGATCGAGCGTCACCGTC
>JAWWLR010000002.1:51171848-51182205 GCA_035041075.1 Acraspis erinacei
CCCGGCGAGATCTACCCGTCCTTCACGTAGCTCACCACCACCGGCCCGCATGCTGTGGCCCCCAGCGGTGGCTCCAGAGGCGCCCCGACGATCCTCGGGAAGCGACCAACGACGATATATATTTATAATTTTCTCTATTATATTTTATGGGTTTTCGTGTTCTACTTACTCCCTTTCCTCTTCGTTATCTGCCTGTCTGACATGGGAAGCCCTGTCAGTAGCAATGCTACCGCCAACATAGCCATCAAAGTCATTAGAGGAAAGTGACACGAAGTGGGTTAGTAAGGAAATGTTAAATAAAAAATTATTCGATTCTTAAAATAGACAAGGAAAAGCACAAAAGAATATTGTGTCTTTTTTCAGTGTTTTTTTATTCATGATAATTAGAAATAAAATTACAATCTTTAGAAACATCACAGAAAGTTTTTCAAAAAGTAATTTTAAAGTAATGTTTAAAAAAATGTTCGTTATTTAATACAAAAAAAATAAATTTTCAACAAAAAAGTTAATTTTCAACCACGAAAGATAATTTTTTTACCAAAAAATAGATGAACCCTCTATTAAACTTTTTTAATCGAAATAGATCAATTTTCAAACCAAAATCAATACTTTTCAACAAAAGTGTTCGTTATTTTTCAACAAACTAGTGGAACTTTCTACTGAAATATTTGAATTTTTTAAATATAAATGAATTTTTAACCAAAATAGATATATTCTGAAGGAAAAATATAATAGTTGATATTATGTCATTCTTATTATTATTATTGCACCATTAAGCCGTTTCCCTTTCGGGGTAGGTGTGACTCACTTGGTGCGGCAGGAAGTAGTGTGAGGAAGGAGTTACAGAATTTTTAGATTAATCTAGAATTATCATGTTATTTATTTAAATAACACGGTAGTTCCACAACACTGCTCCGACCCAGGCTGCTGATCAATCTCTCTAGCAATCCCCCCAAGTGAAAAGCCTCAACAAACTCGTCCTGTGAGGTTCCCCATTTGGATCCATTTCAGGCGTCATTCACTGTCAATCACATGTCAATCGCGTTAATTTTACTCTTATATTTTCCTTGATATGTCCATGTCTCACTGCCGTATCGTACAGTCCGTACAAATATAGAATTATCTATTGCCATTTTAGCCTTATTTGATATATTTTTACTTCTGATAAGGGGGCCTGCTCTACCAATAACCTTCTTACTTTCGTTTATTCGTCTATCTAACTCCTCATCTATCTTCCCGTCCCTAGTAAATAAGCTACCAAGGTATACGAATTTCTCAACTTGTTCAATTCTTTCATCATGTTTTAAGAAAAAAATTCTAAGTTCCATCTTTATGAAAAATTGTAAATGTTCAAAAAAATGTTACCTTTTATGTCAATCTTAAAAGTTGTAAAATACTATAGAACACCTAAAAACCAAACCTTACAAGAAAGTTTAAAAAATGTTATTATTAAGAAATAGTCCAAATTCATGATGGAGGGCAATCTATGCGGCCCCTATGGGGGCCCCCTCAATTTTCCACACGGGAGATTCAATCTTTTCCTAAAATTTTGTAAAATTCTGTGAAATAAAAATCTCATCGTCTCACTCCTCACTTTGGATCAATTCATCTGTATTTGCTTTTAAATTAAAATATATTTTAGTTTTAATATAAAATAATATATTTTTCGTTGAGAATTAATCTTTTTTTAACCTCTATGTTAAAAGTTAAACTATTTTGTTAAAAATTCATCTCTACTCGAAAAATGTGACTATTTTATTGAAAATTCGTATTTTTTCCGAGCGTTAATCTTCTTGTTTGAAGATTCATCTTTTTGTTGAGTGTTTCAGCTATTTTATTGAAAATTAGTTTTTTCAAATTAAGGAAACTGTTATTTATTCGAAATTAAAATTGGTTGGTTCATTTTGTTGGCTCACGATTCATCATTTTCTTGAAAATTACCTTTTTTGTTGAAATTTGAATTTTCCATATTTGAAATTTTGCAAAATCATTTTGAATTTTTTCAAGGTTTAGAAAAATTGAATTTATTTAACCTTAAAAGAAATAAAAAATTAAACCTAAAAAATAAATAGTTAAAGCGGCCAATATTTTTCGAAGAATATTCAGAATTTCTCATCGGGTATTATTAATAAAAAAAGACCAGCATAAACAATAGAAACATATATTAATTAAAATTCACATATTATTTGAAAATAAAATAACCTAGAGATTAACATGAAAATTTATTTGGTCTAATTTGCCACTCTTTGGCGAAACTTAATTTGCACATATAATACTTAATTGTAGAAGACAAAGATCAATTC
The DNA here is from genome assembly GCA_035041075.1 of Acraspis erinacei. Classification (NCBI taxonomy): domain Eukaryota; kingdom Metazoa; phylum Arthropoda; class Insecta; order Hymenoptera; family Cynipidae; genus Acraspis; species Acraspis erinacei. Next base: position 51,174,152 of record JAWWLR010000002.1, read on the forward strand.
AACTAATTACTAACGCTATCACATATATTGTTAAATCTCGAGAGTTCTTGTTTTTTCCTTTGCTTAATTTTCATCTTCAATCCAACTGAAAGCCATACACGAAAATTGAAAAAGAAAAATAAATGTATTTCTTATTGTTATAAACAAATTTTATAAATACATGCACAGCTTGAGTAATACAATTACACCGAAATGGTTAATGTAATATTGGGAAGCCTATAACAAAGCACGTTTAAAAGAAAGTACCTGAAACTCTTTAAAATTATGCGTAAACAGTGCATTTAATGATACATTTTTTAACAATAATCGCTGTTATGCAATGAAAATACCTGAAGCATAACTGGCAAGTCAAGCAACACACTTTTTGAACGAAAAGTACCTCAAGAACTAAAAAATTGCTCGAACTGGGAATTTATTTATAGCAATTACATTGGTCATAAAATGGCAATATATTTTATTAGAGTATGATTAGCAAGCCTAGTAAAGTAAGCTTAAAAAGTAACTGAAACTGAAAAAATGCTGCAACTGCGAGTTTGTTTATAACAATAAGAAATACATTTATTCTCGTTTTTTAATATCTGTGCATTACTAACCTATCAGTGTTTATAAAAGTACAATTGTTAATAAATATAATAATTTATATAAAAAACGATCAAGTTATGCATCCCGAATATTAATTTATTGATTTCACTCTAATATTAATCATTTTTAATCAAATGCGTCTTATTAAAACAACGATTTCTTAAATTTAAAAATTTTTCAACTTCATGTTTAAATAAAGAAACTGTTTTAAAAATATTTTCAAAATCGGCCTCGATGGATCTCTTAAGAACTTAGTTACCTTAAATTAAAAAAGAAGAACATAAAAAAGGTTTGCAAACCTTTCCTTCAAAATTTCACTCTGAAAATGTTTTTAAACGACTTTAAAGCTATAAATTCTCTCGCACTCGTTTGTAATTATTTAAAACCGTCTAAATTTTTTTAAGTTCTTTGATATATTTTGAAATCCCTTCAAATTTCGCAAAATCGGTAAAAATATCTTGAAATCACTATATGTCTGTGCAAATCTTTTCTAAATACCTTCAATCCCTTTAAATCTTCGAAATCTAATTCAAATCACCTGATATCCATTAAAATGTGTGGAAATACTTTCGTATTTCTTAAAATTCTTTGAAATCCTTCTTTAAATTCGTTCGGTATTTTTGAAATACTTTGAAATCTTATATAAAATCTTTTTAAATCAGGGTAAACTCTTTAAAGTCCCATAAAATCAGGCAGAATCAATTTCAAAAATGGAGATTTTTTCTGAAATTGTACTAGGTAATTTCTTCAAACTCTTGACAGCTAAAGTATTTAAAAACACTAAAACTTTGGTAATTATTGAAAATAATTTAAAATCTCTTGCAATTTCATGAAATCCCTCAAAATTTTGGTTACACTGGTTAAATTCCGAAAAAGTTTTGTTATTCTTTGAAATACTTTGGAGGCCTTCCCGAGTCGGAATTTAGACCCTACTTTAAAGTTGCAGTTCTCCTTATTAGAAACTACTTTAACGCTGTTTAACCTCTCATTCAATACTGACCCTACTTTTAATCTTTTTAGCCTACACTGATAGAACTGAAGACTATATACTATGACGTTTTATAATCTTCATGAAAATATACGAAAAATTAAATCTTAATGACTGCATTCACACTCAATTAACACAAATATTTAGTTCAAGATTGAACCTAATTGTCATGAATTATTTATATATGAATTAATACTTCTTTGGAATCCTCAATCACAGAAAAATATTTTTTCTTCACTGAAAATGCTGAAAATTTATATGAAAATAATATTCATCGCGGAAAATTACTAAATATTGTCTATTAATGAGTCATTGTAAACATCTTTATAAATAATTAATAAAATTGTGTATATTCAACAGGCGCGTAGATGATTTAGAATCATACCAAATTATCAGAATAAAATATTTTCTATCCCTAGCAACAAATATTATAAATAAATTAATTTTTTTAAATATATTGAAATATATATTTAATTATTATAATTATTTAAATTTGCTGCTTATTCATAAATTTTTATTATAATATTATAGTATTATAGTATTATAGTATTACAGTTAATTTATTTTCAACATGATTTCGTAGGTAAAATAATTTTTCAAAGGAATAGTACCACTTTGTTAATTGTTTGATTATTTTTGTTACTCGACAATAACAATTGAGAGTTTCTGAAACATTTTCTTGGAGAAATATTACTATTTACGTGCCCACCACTTGATTTAGCAGGAAAAATCGACAAATCATGAAATAAATATCGACAAATTTGACATTATATTCGTTTAAATAGTAAGTAACACGTAATCAGATTAAAAAATTTAGCCTCAAGTTCTTTAAAGCGTATAAAGGAACTAACGTAGGAGTTACAGGTTTAAAGTAGGGCCTAAATTTCGACTCAGGTCTGAAATATCCTCAAATCCCTTGAAATATGTCGAAATCCTTTCAAATCACTGAAAACCTTTCAAATATTTTGAAGTTTTCTAGAATCATTTGGAATCTCTTAAAATCCTTTGAAATCCCGTGAAATCATCAAATCACCTCTAAATTTCTTAAAGCCCATTAAAATCTCTTAAGATCCTTTGCAATATTTGAAAATCTTTTGAAATCCCCTAAAATCTCTTTAAATCCTTTAAACTACTAAGAAATCCCGTAACGCTCAAAATCTGTCGAAATCCGTGGATATCTCTTGAAATCCTTTTAGGTCCTTTTAAATTGTTTGAAAATATCGAAACCCCTCTAAATCTTTTAGAATCCGTATAAAAGCCGTAAAAGCCGTTTTAAGTCTTTGCAAATCTTTCGAAATCTCTTGAAATCCTTTCACTTATTTAAAACCTAATTCAAATCCTCCGACATCTTTCAAAATTTGTCAAATTACTAAGTTGTCTCTGGATATCCTTTAAAATCCTGTGACTTCTTTCGAAATAAATGGAAATCTTTTAAAATCCCTTGCAATCCTTTAAAATCGTATGTAATCCGCCGAACTTTGTTTAAATTCCTCAATATCCGTGAAAAAATGGAAATTTTCTCTGAGATTGTACAAGGTTGTTTCTTAAAACTCTTTAAATCTTTTTAAAAACGTTAAACTCTCACGAAATCCCTCAAAAAAATTTAATCTCGTTAAATTCCGTAAAAGTTTTGTAATTCTTTTAAATACTTTGTAGTCCTTTGAAATACATTAAAATCCCTTCAAATTTGTTGAAATACTTTTTAAATACTGAAAATGTTTTGAAATATCGTTTACAGTAAAGAATAATTGATATATTGAATAATAAGTATAAAATCTTACGTGAAAAAGAGGAGTGGGATTACAAAACTTTGACGAATTCCTAAAAATGCGAAGAGGAGTGGGGTTATGAAGTTTAAAAAATCATCTTTGCATAATCAATGGACATTTCTTAAACAATTTCGAGTCGTTCTAACCTCCCCCTTCCATAATTTCCTTCCCCTACTTCTCTTACTTTCTCTAAATTGGCTTCTCCTCATCTACTTCCCCTTGCCACACTTTAACCTCTGCTTCCCTTCCCACCCTCTACATTTTTCTCATCTACTTCCCCTAGTTCCCGTCCCCACACTTCCCTGAGTTCCCCGAATTGTCTGTTGTGAGTTAGGAGTTAGTACTTCCCTCACTTTCCTTTCACTTTACTTCTTAGAAAAGAAATACGATGGCAGACGGACACCCGACCGAAACTATAAGAATTTTTGCCTAAGGCAACGAAACCCCAAAAATGAAGAAAATAGATCATAGCTCTAAAATCTAAAATCAATATATAATTGTCTCTTTTTCAGGACACCTATCATCACATTCACTGATGATGAAACCCTCGCCAAAGATCGTCGTGAAAATGAAAATGTGAAGATAGTTTGTGGAAATTCAACCTGAAAGAAGAGGACATTTTTGTTAGGATGTGTCCCAGTGAACCCTTCTGGCGAGACTTGAGAGCGTTGGCATCCCTCCTTGGTAAAGACTTTACGAGCTGACGGAGAAGCGTTTAAACGGTTAAAGCGAAAAGCGAATCGCAGGAAGCGAAAAAGTGAAGTCATGTCATCAAGCGGCGAATTCTCGACCATGTCGAGCGGCGAAGCGACCGGAACTGGAGAAGATTCCTTGCCAAGTTCCCGCGAAGCAACGGCGGACGCCGCGAGCTCCGGCGTTGGTTTTATGCCGCTTCGCGAATTCCTGGACAGATTTTCGCTCCCGCGAGTCGTCCGGGTTGAAAGTGGTGGTAGCCGGCCTATTTTGCTCTACAAACAACAGCAGAGGTCGCTCAGGGTCACTGCAACCTTGCTGATGCACCGTTACAGACATGACATCAAGGTTGGACCCGAGATCGTCATTCCTGAAGGATATCCCGGTAAGTTTTCGTGTTTTCAGGAAAAAATTAGGATAAGGACTAGGAGCACTATCAGTACTATGAATCATGTTTATCCTAGTAGTAATAGTAACAGTACACATAATAACAACTACACTGGAACCTCGATTTAAGCAAGGTGTCGTTTGTGACCTTGAACACTAATTTAGGGACTCCGAACGTAAGCAGACAGGGCGCCTGAACTTTTTCTGTTAGATTTCGAGGCAGGATCGAACCTGATGCAACTAAGGTAGTCAGAGTGCGACCCCCCAGCTGTTTGTCACGCTTGACTGAACACATCCTCCCCTTTCGGCCCCGCGGCTCCTCTCATCACCAAATGCTGAGGACAATCAATTCAAACGCACAAATTTAGTATACTGAAATCCAGGTTCGTGTGTAGTAACACCTAGTATTACTAGTAGAATAGTTTCAAGTAAACCTAGTTTAATTTCGGTTTAGTGCTGGAAGGTCGAGTTAGTGGCGGTACGAGTAGTTTTAGTTTTAATAGACCTTCTAGAAAAAACTTGTAATCCTAGTAGAAAGTATATTAGTACTAGATGAACTGGCGGCACCAGTAATTATTCCGGTAGGACTATTTCTACAGGTTACCCTAGTCATCCTAGTAAGTCTATTTCAGTGATAAGAAATAACTACTTTCTTTAAACTATTTTTTTTTTTTGGCAATGATAATGATAGCAAAGTTAGTTTTGTGAATAAGCAACGAATTGATAACTAGTTACACATTATTATTAACAGTACTTTTTATCCATTTTTTTTAATTGGGGTTTCTTTGAAGTGATTAGAGACAGAACCCGAGTAAAAATATTTCGTCTTAAGTTCGTCTCCAAGACGGCTATGTCTCGCTGGCGGCCAGGGGCGAGACTTATTAGTCGAAAACGTAAGTCTTGAGTTTATGACTAAGGTTTTACGATGTTAAGACGAAAATTTTAAGTCTTGAGAAGTAAACAGAATTTTTTCTAAAGAAAGTTATATGACCAAATTTAGGGCTTTAATATTTTGCAGGGCGAAAATTACAAAATGTTTCTATTGTAAATTTTTTGTCCATTATACTCCGACCTCTACAAAATATTGACCCCACCGATAGGGCCTGCGTTTTCCAGGATTCAGGTAGCTATAGGCTGGGGCCAAGCCGTTCGCATCTGCTAAGGATGATAATTTTACGACCAATAGAACTTGTAATTTTGTAATAAATTATTCGCTTATTCAAAATTCGGAACCTTTCGGTGTCAAGCACTAAATGCATATAAAATTCTCCATAAAAAGATTAAAATTCGGATTTTCTACAAGTATCTAGTGAACTGTTCGAGATAGGAACAAATGGATAATATTTTTAGGTTTGCCATCCTAAGAACATAATCATTGCAGTTAAACAAAATTATTAAATCATAGAAAATAAAAACCATGGAGATAAATAATATAAACATTCTGTAAAATTTAAAGCGGATTAGTGATGACCCTCGGAGGTATTGAGAGCCTTTTGTTGTCGGTGTCCTTGAGTTCGGCTTAAAGACGAAAAATTTCGACTTAAGACCAAAAGTAAAGTCTCGCTCGCGGCCAGGGGCGAGACTTACATGAACGTCTTGGATATATCTTGGCTATATCTTGAACGAAGACTTAGACAAGACGAATTATTTTGACTCGGAGATCCATCAAGAAAGTGATTTTTTTAAACTCGCTTCACCTGCCCAATAAATCATAATGTAAAACAGTACAAGATTTCTGGACTATATGCGTTACGATTTAATAACTGCTTAGCTATACTTCAAATCGTCCATTTAATTACTATAAACAAATTATAAAACACTATTATAATGTTTTTTTTATATTTTAATTTCCTTTAATTACTTAAGTTACTACACAATTACAGACATCCCTAAAATAAATAATCCTTTGATAATATTTGGAGAAATATAACCAGTTAAATGTCTATAAAAATGAGATAACCAAAGTTAAATCTCTGACATTTTCACGTAGAAAAAATGAGCGTTTAAATTAAAATAATTCAAAAACGAGTTTTTGAATGCATGCTAAGATTTTATCATTTACATCTATGGTTAATTAAAAAAAAATGAGCACACTTTTGTTAATACTTGTGACTACCTTAGAATCTCAACTAAGTCCTTTTGATTCGATTTATCTTAATTGCTTATAAACATTCAAATTGTTATATTTCACAAAATATAACAACTAAGTCTTACAAACATGTAATTTTTGGTGTGTAAAGTTTTATTGTTTTTCTAAAGATTGAAGAATTTGGTTAAAAAGTCATTCTTCTGGATTACAGCTCAACTGATTTCTTGAAAATTCGTATTTTTGTGGTTCAAATTCCACTATTTAGTTGAAAATTAACGTTTTGTTGAAAATTCAACTGTTTCGTAATAAAATGGTCGATTGTCTTTTTTATATAGAAACTCAATCTTAATGCTTGAAAATTCTTTGTGTTTTTTTAATGAAAAGTTTTCCATTCTATTAGAAGTCAAAAGTGTAGATTTTGTAGTTGAATATTTAACTAAACCAGCACCGAGTATTAGTCATCCGCGTTTTAGTTATTCCTAGAACTGATTGCCCACGCAATTTCTTGAGGGGTTCGGGGTGGGACAACAGCGGTTGCGACTGTCACCTCGTAACGGCCGCAGTGCGCGAGTACCCAGCCGAGTATATAGCGCGATATTATACATTCCTATTGAAAACGGTTCAGGTGGTCCTGACTGTCTACGTTTCTTTTCTCCCAATTTAGTTACAAGGTCAGCGTGAGGCAACACTCGACATTGTAACTAAACCGAGAGTTAGATCTATTGGTGAATAAATTCATGTATTTTCTACAAAATTCTTCTTTTTCGGTAGAAAAGTAATCTTACGAATTAAAAATTCATATTTCCGGCCTGAAATTCATTTCTATGGTTGAAAATTTATATTATTAGTTGGAAACTCATGCATATTGTTGATTTTTTTGTAGAAAATTTAGCTTTTTCTTTAGAAATTGAACTATTTTGTTAAAAGTTAATTTTTTAAATTGAAGATTCGTGATTTTCGTGAAAAATTAATTTCTTAGGTTGAAAGTTCTTTCTTTTGCGGTTACAAATAATCTTATTAACTAATAATATAACTATTTCAATTTCGCTGGAAAATTTATATTCTTTTAGGAGAAAATTCATTTTTTAGATTTAAAGTCTCCTTTTTTATGCGAAAAATTAATTTACTTCCGTTAATTCTAACAGTTCGGATTAAACTTCTCTTCTTTATTTACTGAAATATCTCTCTTGATTGAAAATACAATTCTCTTATTAAACATTTCTCTTATTGATTGGAAAGTCAATATGTTTCGTTTGAGAATTCATCGTGAATATTGAAAATTCATATTTCTTTGTTGAATTCAAATATTCTTTATTGAAAATTAACAAATTTTTTGGCTTAAATATCAAGTATTACACTTTTTTTTATTAAGAAATCATTTTTTTTATTTAAGAAACATCTATTTGGTTCATTTTTGGTTCAAAATTCATATTTTTTTAGTTTAAAAATTAACTAATTGATTGCAAATTCACCTATTTGGTTGAAAATTCGCTTTTTTGATAGAAAATGAATCTTCTTTGTGGAAAAACAATTAATATACAATCAA
>JAWWLR010000002.1:51200688-51213432 GCA_035041075.1 Acraspis erinacei
GTTGGCCTTTTTTTCAAGTAAACGATCCCATTTTTTGCAACTACTTATATTTATGTAAAACATCATTAAATAGGTGAAGACACTCCTTAACAAAAATATTCAGCTGGTTACAACATTTAAATTTATTTTTTATTTTTATATTACCATATTAATGAGTGAAAGTGCTGCTTTAAGATAAAAAATACAGACATTTCATTTTTTGACTTTTTTTTACATATTCGTAAAATTCCCTATTTTTTTCTCTTTTTAAGAATTCTTTATTTCCTGCTTTCAAGATTTAAACATTCATTTCTTTGGTTAAATATTCATTTCTTTTGTTGGAAATTTAACTATTGCGTTAAAAATTCATGTTTGCAAATTAATTTTTTTAACTAAAAATATAAATATCTCATTTTTGGTTGAAAAATTGATCTTTTTTACATGAAATTTCAACTATTTGGTTGAAAATTCATGTATTTTATTAAAAATTCGTTTTTTTACATTCTCATTCATGAAAGTGTAATTTAATGGTCCAAATTTTTTATTTCTGACTTTTAACGGATCTTTACGTTGCGGCACTCACAGAGCCCAAAAAAAAAAATTTTGTCGGTGACTGTCTGTCTGTATTTCTGTATGTCTTTATGTCTGTATGGCTGTATGTATGTATGATTACCTTAATGCTATAGCCATATTAACTGTTGAAGGATTTGTCCAATCGAGCCAGCCTTTGATATACTTCTTAAGGTTCCCAAAATGAAGATTAAGTTCGTTAAGCAGATATTTCCAACTAAAATTAAAAAATGTAATGTTGGAGCTTTTTCAAAATTTGAAAAAAAAATTTTATGAGTTTTAGAAACTTGTCAGATTTTCTGGTACACGGAAAAAATTATTAATAGGTTAAGAAATATAAATCAACATTTCTACTAGATATAAAATATATATGTATTTCGAAACTATTCTTATCAAATTTCTTAATTAGACAAAAGTTCAAAAAGTTGGATCATTTTCAAAAGTATGAAATTTTTCTTTTTAAGAGATCCGTAACTTTAAAGCGTTTTTACTAGATTTGAACAAAATTTACAAATTATCTTGATGAAGTTTTTTAATTGGACACACATGATCAAGCGCGAAGCGCGAGTTTCGCAATGAAGATGTGATGCGCCGCACGCGCAGCTCGTAATGGGAATGTGCCCGCGCAGCGGGCATATTCTTTTTGGTAGAAAATGAATCTTCTTGGTTAAAAATTCATCTTCTTTTGTTTATAAATGAAACTCTTTGGTTGAAATTTAATCTGTTTTTTTATGATCCAACTATCAAATTAAACATTCGTCCTTTTTGGTTAAATTTCACTGTTTTCTTATTTCAAATGCAAATTTTTTGTTTTTGTTTTAAATATTAACTATTACATATTTGATTTGAAAAATCATATTTGAGGTCTAAAAATTCAACTGTTTTGTGTAAAAATCATTTTTTTGTTTATTAAGTTAACTATTTGGTTGAAAATTAACTTTGTTGTTTCGGATTCAACTATTTGCTTACGAAATAAGCTTTTTTATTGAAAATGTAACTATTAGGTAGACAGTTAATTTTGTTGTTGAAAAATGTTATTTTCGGATTGAAAATTCAACTGCTTTGTGGATAACTCGTCTCTTTGGCTTGAAAATTTAACAATGTTGTTGAAAATGTGTCTTTTTTTGTCGGAAGAATATTAATCTTTCGTGTGGACAATTCACCTTTCTGGTTGAAAATTGAACTATTTGGTTCAAAATTCACCTTTGCGTCTTGAAATGAAATTTTATGTTGAAAATTGAACTATTTGCTTTTGAAATAAACTATTTTGATAAAAATTAAAATATTTAGTATAAAATTAATTTTTGTGTGGAAAAATCACATTGTAAAGTTTGAAAATTCAACTTTTTTTATACATAATTCATTATTTTAGGTTCAAAATTGAACAATTTCGTTTGAAATCCATCGTTTTCAGTAGAATAGTGAAATCTTTTTGGTCTAAATTTCATCTTTATAGTTAAAAATTTAACTATTCAAATAAAAATTATGGGGTTTCGGTTAAAATTCAACTATTTAATTGAAAGGTAAACTACTTATATCAAAAAGCTAATTCGTTTATCTGAAAATGTAACTATTCCATTTTTTGTTGCAAATGTATCCACCATAAGTTAAAAAATCGACAGCTTGGTTGAAAATTAATGTATTTTGTTGAATATTTGCCTTTTTCTTTAAAAAAAATTAGATCTGATTGTTGAAAAATCATATTTTTTATTCAAAATTCGTCTCTTTTGTTAAAAGTTTAATTATTTCGTTGAAAATTCGTCTTTTATAATTAATTTTCTTAACTAAAAATGTAACTGTTTTTTGTTTTAAATTAAAAATTTTTTATCTTTAAAATGTGAACTATTACATATTTCATTATGAATTTATTTGTTTGATTTTTTGGTTGAGAAATCAACTACTTGGTTTAAAGTTAAACTAATTTTTAAGAAATGTATTTTTTTATTGAAGATTTACCATGTGAGTTAAAAACTCATATTTGCGCGTTGAAAATTGAACTATTTTGTATAAAATTCAACTATTTACTTTAAAATGATCTTTTTAAAGAAAAAATCAAATATCTGGTTAAATATTAAACTAATTTTTTTAACCTTCCTTTTTGCTTCGAAATGTAACAATTTTGTTGAAAATTCGTCTTTGTCGGTAAAACATTAATTTTTTGTTAGAAAATTCAAGTTTTGGTTTGGAAATTTAACTAGTTGGTTAAAAATTTATCTTTGTGGTTTAAAATTTAACGACATTTTTAGTTAAGAATTTTGCTTTTTCAGTTAAAAATCCAACTGCTTGCTTCAAAGTTGAACAAGATTGTTAAAAATTCATATTTTTTTCAAATAATTCACCTCCGTCGTTTAAGATTTAACTAAAAAAAAAACCTTTTCTGGTCAGTATTTAAATTACAACTCACACCATCGATTTGAACAAAAAATAGGACTAATCAACAAATTAAAGGAACTTTAATTATAAGCAATTATCCATTACCTCTTATAAATAGTATAATTAAAGAAATATTACATGAGATTTATAACATTTCTAGTAAGAGTAAAAAGTCAAAATGGTTGGAAAGACTAAATAAAAATGATAAAAGCTTAACTCTTCCGTATCTACAAGGTTTATCAGAAAGAATTATGAGTTCTCTTACAAAATTTAATATAAACGTGTTGTGTACCTCATAAAATGTAAATGTTGTTCAAAGATTTACATAGGTGAAACTAGCAGAAGAGTAAAAACGCGAATAACTGAACACAAAAGAGATTTCAGAACCGGTAATAACAACACTGGCCTATCTCAACATGCTTGTTCTTTTGATTATTATTTCGATTTTGATTTTAATAAGATCAAGATTTTAGCAAAAGAAATTATTTTATACAAAAGAAAAATGATAGAACTCATTTTTATTAAAAAGAACAATAATTTGTGCGTTAATTCACAAACTGAAAGAATGCATATTAATGATGTTTATCAGTGCTTATTAAATTGATTTCTTTTTCAATTTCAAAGATTTTGACGCGTGCAATGTTATTGTTACAGTGTTTCTTTTCTCCGACTACAATAATTTAAATCAGCTTAGACGAGTAGTCTCCTCTTTCTGTTTAAAGAGGACGACTATATAAGTTAAAAATGTAAAAACAAACAACAACATAAGTTTTAAACAGTTCCATTTGACAACAGTTTTTTGTTTGTGTTTTCGATATTTGTTTTGAGGTAAAGATTTTAATTCACATATTTATTTTAGTTAGTTTGAAATATATTATTATATGTAAGAATTGAATTTGATCGAAAATGTATATTTTTACAGACACTTTTATAATAATTTTATTATCTTATAAGGAAGACCCAAAGGCGGATCGAAACGTCGATTTATTTATTTTTATTAATTTATTTTTAACAAAAAATGTATTTTCTACCATAAAAGATCAGATTTTTAACAAAATATTTAAATTTTAAACCAAAAAGGATATAATTTTCACAAAAGAAAAAGAATTTCATAAACAAGAAGATGAATTTTCAACAAATAAAGATTTTTCACTCCAGAAATAAATAAAACTTTATCTGAATTGTTGAACCTTCAAGCCAAAACACGAATTTTCTCTAGGAAAATTGAATTTTCCAACAAAAAATAAGACTAAAAAAAATCCGCGAACCTGTTGTATTTTTAAATAACAAAAATGAAATTTCAATCCAAGAAAATGATTTCTTTTACCAAAAAAGGAGAATTTTCAACTCAAACAAAATATCTGAATACTCAAGCAAACAAGAATAATTTTTAACAAAAAGTGTCTAGTTAACTTTTCCAGGTCAAAATAAAAATTTTATAACAAAAAGTAAATTTTTATGAAAAAAATGGATTTTTTAAATCCAAAATGACGAATTTTTAACAAAATAGTTGAGATCTTTGCCAAATAGTTGCATTTTTATCCTAAAAAGATTAAATTTGTACTAAAACAAAGGTATTTTTAATTTAAAAAAATATAAAAAAATAGAAATTTTATTCATATAAGATTTCAGTTCATGTTTCAAAACTAAAATATAAATTTTAAACAAAAAGTAAATTTTCTACGAAATAGTTAAATTCTTCTAGTAAACAGAAGCATTTTCAAGCGAAAAGTATGGCTTTTAAACAAAATGGTTGAATTTTCAAACAAAGAGTTACATTTTTATCCAAGCAAGATTTAAATTTTCTAAAGCAGGTTAATTTTAAAATTAAAAAGACAACATTTCAAACATGAGTTGAATTTTCTAACGAACAGTTGCGTTACATTTAAGAAAGATGACGTTTCTGCTAAAACAGATTAATTACAACAACAAAATTTCTTCCTAAGAAGATTTTAGTTCACTTCCCAATACCAAAATAAGAATTGTAAACAGCAACTTAATTTTCTGCTAAATAGTCGAATTTTTAAACAAAAAGTATGAATCTTGAAAAAGATTGTTTAATTTTCAACCAAACTCCAAGGAAGATGCAATATTTCTACTGAAAAAGGCCAACTTTTAAATCAAAAAGACCAATTTTCAGAAAAAATAGTTTTCATCCAAAAAAGGTTTTAGTTAACTTCTCAGTAAAATGAAGATGTATTAAAAAAAAGGTTTATGTTCTAAAAAAAGATTTGAATTTTTTCTCCAAAAAGAAGAATTTTAATAAAACAGTTGAATTTGAAACCAAAAAGAATGTCCTTTTAAGAGTATTGTCACATTTTTAAACAAATAATAAAATTTATAACTAAAAAGATGATGATAATAATAATATAATAATAATGGTGTAGAAAAAGTACAAAAAAAAGTCAAGCAGTATTTAAGCACTCCCTTTAACACCACACTGAATTTCGTTTAAAGCTTCAGTTCAAAATCTAAAAATCGATGGGAACTATTTTATGGAAATTAACACTAAGGTGGGACTTGAGTGCGACTGAATAAAATGCGAAGAGTGCTCTTGGCCTGAATCGTGGGTGAAAAGTAACGCTGAAATGCCGAAGGTGTATATGTCGGGGTGCGGAAGTCGAAAGCCCCTCTCTATGCATAACCCGTTGATTTACTGCTAGAAATATGTTGTTCGTATTTCAGCCAACTGCAAAAGCAAGATTCTCGCGCCTCCCGATTTGCATAAATCTTGAAAACGCACGGGAGGCTCGAAATCGAAAGTTCAACTCGTTTCAAGCTTGACTTGCTTTTGCAAATGTTGCAAATTTGCCCCATGTGGTCGTTGGAAACGGCGCAATTGGTTGAACAAATCACCATATTTTTACCGTACAAAGAAAAATGCCTTTTTTCTCTCGCATCAATTTTCCTAGAGATTATTGCCATACCTCGTCGCGCAAAACACGGCAATGCGTGCAAGTAACGACTTCACCTGCACTCTGTCCTGCCTACGCTCGCAAAATGAAATAGCAAATGGGAGGGGGCATCTGCAGAAGAAGAGGTGCACGTAGAGCAAGTAAAATAGGGTGGGGGGAAGACTCTGAAGAATTCGAAAGCCGCCATGCAATTTGCCGATAATCATTATTTATAGTGATCCCCACTTTTTGCCAAGAATTTGCATGTGAAATTGATAGTGCCATAAGCGTGTGCAGAACTTGCACGAAGAATACGATTCTAGGGTAGGAGCACACCAAGAGGGAAGAGGCACGGAAAAGAAATGAAGAAAAAAATCGTAAACAGAAAAGGGCTTAATGCGAAGGTAAGAGAAGGATGAAACATGCATGGAATGCGGCTTATGCAATTGAAGGACGTGTGGTGGTCAGGGATTGGTGAGTGATCTGCAATGTTGACACGTAGCATTTATATCTCATCAAGTCTGTCAAACATTGCTCGAGGAAAAGGGAGGGGCAAATTTGCGTGTTGCAAATCATCTGGTACACGAAAATTGCTCTGAGAGAAACGAAGTTTGGCTTGAAAGTGAAAAAATTCCTGAGAGGAGTTTGAACTTTCGGCTCTTTCATTTTTTTCTCTTTTAAATCTTGAGAAGTAGGAGCCCTTACCAGAAACTAAAATAACAATATATAATTCTGCACTTACACCCACTGTCCTGTTTGGTAGCGAGATCTGGACCTAACAAGAAATGATAAGATAAAAATTAATTGGATTGGCATGCCGTTCATGCGCAATGCGTGCTGTCAAATGATAATGGACAAAGACAGTCATTTTAATTTAAAATGTTATTTCAGCAACTAGTTTAATTGAAATTATTAAATTTAAATTATCATCAATCCTTTAAATTTCTTTGCAATATTGAGATAATTCCATGGTGGCCATAGATCAGGGGAATCCTGGAAATCAAGGAAAAGTCAGGAAATTTGAAACAAAAATTCGATAAAGTTCATTAATAACATAATATTTTTGAAAATATCTTTCATATTTCAGACATCATACTCCTTTGCTTATTCCCCTCTTAAGCCATCTTTTAGAGAATTCTGACTTTTCGTTAGTTTTCAAGAAACTTACACTTTTTCCTCTTGTTTATTTTTTCGCTTACATGCGAACAGTTTTAATAGAACCCAATGGAAAAATCCAATTATTTTTGGTTAAAAAAATGTAATATTATGTTTTTGGTTCGGAACTCATCCCGTTTGGTAACAATCCTAATCTTTAATGTAAAATTCTAATTATTTGATTGAAAATACAACTATTTTGTTAAAAAGTCATCTTATTTGGTTAAAAGTTCTACTTGTATGAAAGTTGAACTATTTTTTCCAAAATTGATTTTTTCGGTTGAAGTTTCATGTATTTTCATCCTGTTGGTTAAAGAATGATCTGTTATGTTGAATGTTGAATTTTCTTTTTTCTTTTTAATTGAAATTTTAACTATTCTATTGTAAATTCGTTGTTTTTTAAAATTAATTTTCATAGCTAAGCATGCAACCATTCCATTTTTATTAAAAAATTCTATTTTTAATTAAAAATTGATCTTCTTGTAGAAAATTCAAGTATCTTGTAGAACATTCGTCTTTTTGATTTCAAAATTCAACAATTTGATTGGAAATTAAATTATTTTGTTAGAAATTAACTGATTTATTAAAAATTGATATTATTCGTTGAAAATTCAACTATTTAGTACAAAATTACATTATCTTGTAGAAAATTAACTATTTTCTTGCGAAATCATATTGGTCAGTTGAAATTCTACGTGTTTCCTCGATAATTAGTCTTTTTGGCTTCAAAATTAAAAAATTTGGTTGACAATTGAAGTATTTTAACGAAAATTCATTTTTTAAAGTAGAAAATTAATTTTCTTGATGCAAAATTGATCTATTTGGTTAAAAATTCATCTTATTTGGTATAAAATTCAATTAGTTGGTTGGAAGTTAAACTACTTTGCTAAAAATTCATCTTTTTTAATTCACGTATTTGGTTTAAATTTTAACTTTATGTTAGAAATTATTACCTATGCTAATAACTAACATCATAATTTAGATGAATTTTTTTCCTTTCTGAATAAAAAATCTTCATTTGTTAAAAAATTTGCTCTTCATTTTTTGGTTGAAAATTTTACTATTTTGTTGGAAATTTATTTTGTTGTTGTTAAAACATCATCTTTTACTCTAAATTTAACTTTTTCACTTCTGGTTAAAATTTCATCTTATTTTTTTAGTTGAAATTTCAAGTATTTGTTTGAAACATTATGTAATTTGTTGAAAGTACATCTGTTTGGTAGAAAATTAATATTCTTGATAAAAAATTAGTTATTTTAATTTTTAAATTTATCAGTTTTGGCTGATAATTTAACTATTTTGTTTTGAAATTGCCACTGTTTTTGGTGGAAGTTTAAACTTTCTCAATTTCAAATCCGACTATTTAGTTGTAAATTCACATTTGAAGGTTGATACTTCAACTATTTAGTTAAAAGTTCAAGCATGCTGTTGAAAAATCATTTCTTTTGCTTAAAAGTTGAACAATTTGTTTAAAAAATAATTTGCTGTTGTTGAAAATGTATTTGGTTGAAGCTTAATCCTATTTGTGCAAAGATTTGACTATTTGGTTAAAAATTCATTTTGTAGGTAGAAAATTGAAGAATTGTTTAGGAATTGAACTACTTTATTTCAAATTTAATTATTCTGTTTGAAATTTAAGTCTTTAGTTACAAACTTATCTTTGTGTCGAAAATTCATTTATTTGGATATAAAATTGAGCTTTTATGGTAGAAAAGACATCATTTTTGGTTTAAATAAATAAATTTTAAAGTTTTAAATTGTAATCTAAAGTTTTCTTGTTTTATTCCGCTTATAAAAGATTCTATTTAAAAAATGTAAAAGATGAAAATATTGGTAATTGAATCTAAATTGTCAGGAAAAAATGAAAAATTGGTCAGGAAAGGATCAGGAAAAATTCAGGTAATTTGAAAATTCAGTTCTTTGGTCATCCTGTAATTTGCAGGGATGCAAAATTAAATTTTAAATTGAATTTAGAAAATAAAAGTAAGATGAAATAAAAAAGAATTCACTTTTACTTAGCGAAGCTGACCTCACCGATAATGAAAATGAAAGTGATTCGGGATTGAGTTGGTTTATGAACCGCTGCTTTACTTTTTATCGAGAAAAAGACTGAATCCTTTATGATTTTGATATAAGTCAAGAAATCTTTCTTTGACAGATACGCGTATCATGAAAATTTCCAAAGAATTGTTGTCGCTTTTCCTCAATGCCGATTCGGTAATTTGAAATTTCGAAGGAAGGAATGTTGCAAAATTCACACAAATAATTAAGTAGTGAGTTTCAGTTGAAATTCAGTGACAAATAATGTAACATTTTCAATCAATAAAAAGAGAATTTTTAACCAAATAATTAAATTTTCAACCAAACTGATAAATTTGATATTAAAAAAATGAATTCTGAACAAAAAGTATAATAGTTCATATTTCCCTCAAATAAACTTTTAATCTTAAATAAAAAACTATTTAGTTAAGCCAAAAATGCCAATTTTAAACAAAAGAGTTCAATTTTAAACCAAGAAAATGTTTTCACTCAATAAAGAAAAAGAATCTCATCCAATATGTTCAGTTTTTAAGTCACACATACGAATTTTTTGTAATTTGAATTTACTATACCAAAATATGCATTTTATAGAGAAATAATTAAATTTTTGACTAAAAAAGACAATTATAAAAAAGAGTGAATTTTGAAGTGAAAAAGATCAATTTTATAGCAAAAACGAAATAGCTACATTTTTATTTAAAAAATGTTTAAGAAAAAAAACGATTTTTTCAATAAAATCGGTTAAATAGTTAACCAAAGAAATGAACTTTTAACTATAATGATGCATCTTCACTAAAAAAAAATTTATAACCAAATAGACCAATTTTGAACAAAAAATAGGATAGTTCTATTTTGTGTTAGAGAAATACGTTTTTAACCAAAAGGAGAAGTTTTTAAAAAAATAATAAAATTTTTAATTAAAAAGATTAAATATCTACAAAGAAAAATTTTGCGAAGAAATTGCGAAAAAATTGCAAAGAAATTACATTTCAACCAAATAAATCAATCTTCTGTTAAAAAGAATAATTTTTTACAAAATACATGAAGTTTCAACCGAAAAGGTGAATTTTCTCTCAAAAAGATACATTTTTAACAAAATAGATGAATTTTTAACTACGAAAGATTAATTTTCAACAAAAAATAGAATAGTTTTATTCTCAGATTATTTCCTGGATAAATTTTGAGCAAAGTCAATGATAAGATAAATGTCCAACCAAACATGGAATAGTTCCATTTTCAGTTCAAAAAATAATTTTAAAAAAATGTTCACAAAATTTTTCAGTTTTGTAAAAAAAAAAGATTTTACAACTAATATGATGATTCGTCAACTAAATAAAATGATTTTTGAACATTTTGACATTTAAAAAAACGGTAAATGGAGACTTATAGAAAATTCGAATCAAACTCAAATAGTTGAATTTAATTCTACCTTGATGAATAGTTTATCCGGAAAGATCTTTCAAATGTAACATTTTTTCTAAATGTCAAACAAGTATTAAAAATGTAGTATCAGATTATTACACACGCGGAAAGCGATATTTTGTCGAGGAAAAAAAGTATCTGGCAATTTTAAAGAATTGTAAATAGGTGGAAAATATGCGGCATTCCTATTGAATTTACTGGAATTTTCTTTCTATAATAATATATAATATATAATATGTATAATGTATATAATATATGTAATATATAATAATATATATTTCGTGTAAAATGCATAACGAAATGTTGGTAGTAAAAATATTAAAAACGACATAAAGGGTCATGCAAGCTAACCTAGCTTGCTTTTCCAAAAGTCAAATATTTTCATTGCGTAACAGGGTAAATGTGAATGACCCCAGTCCATCAATCACAGATATGAGATTTTGTTGGTCCGCCAATTAGCTCTTCATTCATCACCTGGCCCTCGAATTCAATGATAAGCCTTAATCCTTTCATCGTTCAAAGGAACTTATATTCAATTCGTAGGCTATAAATCAATCCAAAAACGGTCTTCTCTTCAGGAACAATATCGAATTCACACTGCCGCCTATTTTTTCATTTATGATGAATGTCCGACGAAACTTGATAACAATTAAAACGGTTAATAGTGAAGTAATCAGTTACTTTTGAATTTTTAATTTGAAAGGGGTCCTTCAAGAATTATGAAAGAATGTTGCAAGAGAGCCGTCTGAAAATTGTATACAAATTAGAGAACTATGCCTAATTATATTGATCAATTGCTAACCAGTTACTAGTTAAATTCCTAATACGAAATTTTCAGGGCTGAAAACAAAAACTAGTTTTTTGTCGTTTCCTGGTCATCAAACATTTTTCTAAATCATAAAAATTAAAAACTTTATGCCTGAAAAAATGTTTGATTTATTATAAATATTGAATACTTAACTACAAAATCAAAATGTTGAGAGAATTCAATTATTTAAGAGATTTCCAGGGATTTAAAGTATTGCAATTAAACGTTGTAAGGAATTTAAAAAGATTTTAAATATTTGGCGGCGTTTAATGTAATTCAAAGTTTTCTAGGGCTTATTTTAATATATATTAAAAAATATATTAAAATAAAAAAAATTAATATATTTTTAATGATTTCAATAGGATTTCGTGGAATTTCAAATATTTCAGTTAATGTTCGGTTTTAAAGAACTTTCTTAAATTTTGAAAGATTTAAAAGGATTTCATAAGATTTTAGGATATTGAAAAAATTGCAGGGGATGTCTAAGATTTGAAAATATTTTAAAGGATTTTAAGGGATTTCCTCAAATTTTCAAGAATTGCCAAGAATTAAAAATATTTGCAGTATATTTTAAGAATTTGAAGGGATTTCAAAAGACTTTTAAGATCTTAGTGTCTTTAAAAATTCCTCAAAATTTTCAGGAGCTTCTAAAAGCTTCAAAGGTTTTAAAGTATTTTAAGGTATTTTAGAAGTTTCCAAACAAATTTTAATACATTCCAATAATTTGAAGTGATTCCAGAGGATTTTAAGAACTTTAGTGTCTTATTTAAAACCCCAAGAAATTTTCAAGGGCTATAAAAAGTTTCAAGAAATTTTAATATGTTTCAAATGATTTCATAGAGAATTAAATATTTGAAGAGATTTTAAGGAATTATCAGATTTCATACAATTTCACGAGATTTTAACTGATTTTATAATATTTTATAATATTTTAATTTACAAGCACTGAGAGATTTCAACAGGATTTCGAAGATTTGCAAATATTTTAAAATATTTTCAACATATTTCCAGAATTTGACGGGATTTTAAAGGATTTCAAAGTATTGGAAAGATTTTAGGGTATTTCCAACTATTCCGAGGATTTTTCCATAGATTAAAAATATATGGAAGAATTTTCAAGAATTTTAATGGTTTTAAGGAAAAAAAACAATTTGATGCACACTTAAAGCATTTCCTCTAATTTTGGAAGATTTGGAAGGATTTTAAATAACCCATAACGCATCAAGATATTTTTAAAGATTCCAAGGGACTTTTAATGTATTTTAATCGATTTAGGATTCATTCATATTTTTGAGGATTTCAATAATTGTAAGGGATTTCTAAAGCTCTTAAGGTATTTCAATAGAATTTCTAGAATTTCTAGAATTTCAGAAAATCCCGAGTCGATGTTTCGTCGTCAGTTTCAACTTCTTTAAGCGTAAGAGTTATTCAATTGAAGGTGAAAATATTTAAAGCCGATGTTTCGACTTCTTTCGCCTTCAAAGTCAAAAACTTGCATAAGTT
>JAWWLR010000002.1:51228486-51239874 GCA_035041075.1 Acraspis erinacei
GGCATTTCTATGTCACACTTAATCTTTATCTGGTGATGTAGTTAATGAGGTAATTCTCACTTCGTAATACAATAAATTTTATTATTCCGAGTCATTAGACAAGAGAAAGTAAGCAAAGAGTGAAGAAGTGAGAGAGAAGGAAGTTCGTACGTGAGAATGGGGCGTGAAAAGTAGACGAAAGGATCTCTTGAGTCTGATTGGTCAGAAAAAATTGCGTTTTTCAATGATAATAAACAAGTGATTTAATGCTCTTAATAAAAATTTGTAATCATACTCCGCCTCAAATATAAGGAAATCGTTTCTTGCTTCTGGTTGCGGATTTTATCGTACTTCCTGCTATAGATTCACTTTGTGTGTTGTATCTCTTGAAACATGTAACTAATTTTTTCAATGATTGATAATTTTATATTTTTTAGAAATTATAAGTTGTGAGTTGGTGCTTTCAATTTCCTTAAGGATTATTGGTAGTTTTCATTGTTTAAGGAACGCAAAAGAAGGTAGATAAAAGGCTAAATAGTGTGTGATTATTTAGGGTTTGTAAAATGGGACTCACTAGTCTTTTTATTGCTTGATGGTTGCAAAATATAGGGCAGGTACCCAAAAGTGTTTCTAAACATTTAGAGGCTAAAAATTATGTTAAATGCGGAACTTAATTGTTTCTTTTATTTTTTGGGGATTGAAAAATAAGGTGGCAAGGGGGCCTAAAATTGTTCTTAATTACATAAGCACACAAAAAGAAAGAGTTATCCACCAGACGAGATAAAAATTTCTATCGGTTTTTGAGGCCACTTAATATGAATTTCGGAAGACCTTAAGCTTTCAGATACTTTTCATTAGACAACAAAGATATTTTTTATGCTAGTTGCAATCAATAGAAGTAATGGTTCTCGACATTTTGCCCAGACATTAGTCTCGTTATTGGTTGGGAGTTGCAAAATGTAGGGAAGGGGCCTAAAAGTATTTTTAATTATTTCGGGTCTAAAAAATAAGGATGAAAAATTTAGGGAATTGGGCTAAAAGTATTTTTAAATATTTACGGTCTGAAAAATGGGGACAGAGATAGCGCTTGCTGCCGTCTTTCATTGTTCATCAGTTGAAAAAGAAAGTTAGGCTGATGGGGCCAAATGCAGTTTCTAATTATTTGGAAGATGAAAAATTAGATTGCAGCACTTGCTGGTGGTTTTGATTATTTTGAGTATGAAAAAGGTTCCAAAAGATGGGATTTCAGCTAGTACTTAATCGTGGTTTTCTTAGTTTAGTAGTTGGAAAAGAAATTGAAGTCGAAGTGGCTTAATAATGTTTTTAATTATTCAGGGACTAAGAATTTAATATATGTCCGGGTTGATTGGTTTTTTTTTTTACTTTTTTGGGGTTGAAAAGGATATTGAGAAGGAGCTTAACAGTATTATTAACTGTTTGGGGCTGAAAACTTGGGTTTGAGAAGGTATCGACTGATAGTTTTCATTATTTTGTGGGTTTAAAAGGTACAGCAGAGCCAAGTAGAGTCTTTAAATTGTTTAGAGGCTAAAAAATTATGTTTGAGACAGAAAATATGGGCTTTATATTGGTTGGGGATTAAAAACAGGTGCGAGAGAGAATGTGCTAGTTTTTACTGATGTTTTTTTATCCATTTATACCTTTTTTAATGATTTATAAAATTTTTTGTTTGTTACTTGCTTCAAATAAGTAAAACGGCTACTTCAAGGTAGCTTTTAGCTTTAATTTTCAAACACTAACGACCCTCTAAAAATTCTGTACAACAGACTTTTGCATAAAAGATGGGTTAGTAAGTATACATTGTATCTTCGTAACATTGTCTTTTTATCCAAGGGGATGGATGAATAGAGCAAGTACAGCCCGAAGTTGGATCTGCGACTCGAACTAACAATAAGATCATATTTGAAATTATAAATTGGCTACCATAATGAATAATAAGAGGCCTTTAGTCAACTTTTTGGAATGTAAATCCATTGCTTGGAAATGTGCTTATAGTCAAAGCGCAACAGGATGTATCTTACAAGACTCAACCACAACAGCATAGAGGCGTATCTTCGAACTATCGTGAGTGTAATGTCTTCATTCAACGTTGCGTTTATCATAATCTCCATGTGATGAACGAGCTCTCTTTATTCATGGACCCAGAATGGAACAAGATTAAGTGAAGTCCCATCAATACTCTTGGCGATATTAAACGCTTTGAGGCAAAACGTTTTGCCTAAAACGCGAGACCCTTCAATTATACCCCACGGAAATCAAAATCAATCCTTGGAACACCTGCTCTTGAATAATCGCTGAATTTATTATTTCAGATGTGAATGTCTTCAAATAGGGCTTAACACGGAATTTCATAAGCTTTCGAATCACCTATTAAAATTATCCATATCTCTATTTTCTAGAAGATTTGACCCTACAGAAATACGCTTTTTATATCAGTTTAGCTACAATAGTGATTCCTTAAAGAGACCAATATTCAATCTTTGCTTTTCCAGTGCACTTAACAGTTTCTTGCGATTCTAGGATCCCGCTACTAGTCCATTAGAAACTAATAATGATTCCTGGTGAAGGCGTGACTTGCAAGTTGCGTAAGCAAATTGGTCTAAGCATCGGTAAGCAAACTAGGCAAGGCCCAATGGGCAATCTCATATATGTACATATATTCATTTGCTTCTTACAACCTGGGAAAGAGCAGTACCCCACCACCGCGAGGATGGTGATTTCTGCTATAAAACCTGGTTTAAATTAAGCCAGGAAAACGCTATGAAGGTATAAAACTATAAAGGTATAAAGGAACTCGAAACGATACGACCCTAGCAAGCTAACCTATCAGGGATGTCGCTTGCCATTAACCTGTCCCTAAACATCGCTTATGGATGGCTATTAGCTGCACTTTTTTTCAGAACTGGATACTTATTTTCCTTCCTTTTTCATTCTTACAACTCACATCGCTCGACCTTGAACGTAGAAGGAGCGAACAAGAGGCTCAACTGGCCGAGATTATCTTTATGGTGACCTTGAGGAAAAATGTATATGATACTGCAGATGGTACATGAATAGACGTTCTGATATTTGCAATTTTCTAGTATCGGGAATAAAAGGTATAATCTATTTAAGAACCCCTGGGATTCCAATATCATTGCAGAAACTTGACAAGGCCTTTGTAAGGCCTTTCTAAGCTGAATTCCAAGATTTAGAGGAGCATGCGGTCAGACGTTTGTTGACGCTCTTCTGGTCGTAACATAACTTATTGTTAGCTTCGCAGGGTTCCCCGAAGCTTGGGCCATATTTATGGTCGACGGCGGCCATATTTATTTTCACGAAGCCTCGACTTGGCAACAATTACGCGAAAGTGCAGCGGGTTCTTCTCCGAATTAGGGATGGCAAGCATGCAAGATATCGGAACACGCCTACCAACTTCGTAGACATTCGTTAGGTTCACTACCCTCGTGTCTTGCATCCAACAACTACTCGCCTTTGGTTGCGGCCAGCGATTTATTATCAGCCCCAAATGATCAGGGCTGGACAGCTGAGCAGCTCGCCGTTGCTCTTTTTTTTATTTCTTTTTCTTATTATTGTTTTTTTTCTGCGCAACCCGAATGCATCTTAACAACGCAATTTATCAAAGCTCCTTTCATCCAAACCGTCCACGTAGCAATTAACGCGTCCACCACTGGGCTATCGTATTTTAAACTTTATGGCATTGACACGCCCATACCGAATTCGCTAGCATCACTTTTCAGAGATTTATCGGTTCTTGGCAACATGGAGAGTTATTTTTTTATTTATTTTTTTGGTATGTCGACTTAGGCCTAGTGGTGCTTATTGAAATTGAAATTAATTGATTAATACACTCGCCATGTCGATAAACAACGGGATTATTCTTTCTTTGGGGATTAGAGGAACTCTCAAGGGAAGTTATTTTATCTTCTGGTATCATTATGTAGTCATCATCCTTCTGCGATGTTTATCAATTCCTTGACCTTGAAAGAATTACCTCAGACTTTCACCTTATGTAAGGAGCAGGCTTGTCGTGCCAAATTCGAGAAAATACTTATTTAACTTCTTTCTTTCGATTCGCTTCTTTAAATTTTTTTAGGATCATATCTATCTAATACAAGCGATCCGAAACTTAAAGAAGACTTTCAGGTAATTAATTTAACTTCAATCAATATTTCCCTCATTTTATATTTTATTTGCGTAAGTCAGTTTTATTAAATGCAATTTGTTCATCTTCTATTACTACTATCGCTAATAAACAAGCGGTTTTATTCCCTTATGGTTTATGTCTACCTATCCAATGCTTAAGATTTCAAACTCGTAAGTATAACGCATATTTGACGTATCGCGACCGCTTTATCAGGCATAAAACTTACGTTCCGGTTACAATTATATTTCACAGGGGATTGTAAGTAATGATTAGATCGCCAGTGAAACTAATCGTTTAAAATACGATACCTCACAAATACCTCGACCAAGCCTATTAGTTGGTTAACAGGTCAGGCATTTTTTCATATCTGTTAAAATAAAATGCGTCTGACATTCTATTGAAACGATACGACTTCTGTAATTGAGTTCTAATTAGACTCTGAAAAAATTCTTTGTAGATCTTAAAATACCTTTCTAGTACAATCACTTATCTTCATTTGCACAATTTTCTCGATTAGAAAAGGTAATCGTAGATATAAAGCATGTTAAAGAAACGACTGAATAATAATTTGAATGATCTGCATTCTTAGGTCGTAGAATCTTTGATACCCCACTTAACGGTTATCTTAAGATTGCAATTGTAAGCGTCAGGCATCTGGCAATTTAACATTGATTCCCAGGTAGCTCGTGAAAAGCAAAAAGGGCCTGTAAGTCAGCATGGGAACATCCTGCCCAGAATCCCCCTTGAGCAGGTTTCCAGCCAGAATATGATGTACGATCTATGATCCATCGAGTTACAGTTACTGGCAGCCGGCCGTTACCAATTGATAACGCGCGATAACGAGGCCATTGGCATCTTGGCGCCGATCTCGTCGCCTCTCAGCTTATGTAATTTTAATCCTCCTGATGCAGTCAAACCACCTCCATTTCCTGCACCAACGACACTTTCAGTTGTACATTATTCAACTAGTCTTCCCTTCAAGTCAAATATCTGTGGAAAGTTCTCAGTACTTTCCAATTTGATGTACTTTGTCACAATATCCGCAATAAAGTTTAATTCTTTACTAAAGTCGGCGTCAGAAACACGCGACCCTAACTTTGAGCGCTTGCATCTCGTTAAAAAAAAATCGCAGAAAATTCGAGCCGGATGCACATGAAAGCTTAAAATCTACCGAATTGAACAATATGTATATTGTTGTTCTAAAAAAATTTTTACGATAGTGCTGATGTAAAACGTGCCGAAAAACAAGCAATATCGTAAACAGTTTTTTAGAATAACAATATACATATCGTTCAAGTTAGTAAGCAATCTTAGCATCAAATGAGTTATAGTGTTTCTTGTTGCTTGAAGATTAATAAAGCCAAATGAAAGGGATGCTTACTTGTGCTTTTAATTGTTCAGGAGTCGGAATATAGATTTAGCGAAGGAGCCTGATAGCGTTTGTTTTTATTATTTCATGTTTGGAAAACTAGGTTGGAGGCGGAGCTCACTAATATTTGTAATTGTTCAAGAGTTTGACAATGGAACTGACGTGCTGGTTTGCTGGTGTTTACACTTTTTGGAGATCGAAAAGGAAGTTAAAGAGAAGACCTATGGTGGTTTTCTGGGCATGCACAAAAGCTCGCGAGCTTGCAAGTTCGACTCGATACGCGCGATTTTTTCAAATGCGGGTCGATACGAGCTGTGGGCAGAAAAAAGCTCCCGGACCGCTGAAATCTTGTTTTGCATTAAATTTAGCCCAGTTTTAATACATGGAAGTCGTTGATACACAGGAAAACACACTTTCTGGAAAAACATTACTTTTTATTAATTTTACGTAAAAGAAAAAATAAATTCAAAATTTTGCCCTGAAAGGTCACCTATTAATTAAATTTGATTTAATTTCAGGGGAAAAATTTTTTATATCGAATGAAAATTGAACGGTTTAATTATTTTTGAAGCAGAAATTCCTGTTAATATTAATATACTTTCTGTTAATATTCCTGATGTATTTTGCAATCTTTGTGAGATTTTTTTTTCATTCAATAAGCTTGACCTGACCCGAACAAAAAAAGCTCCGCTCGCGAGGGTACAGCTTTTGCACATCCATATTGTTTTTTAAGTATTTAAGTCTTTGAGAAGAACTTCACTAGTATTTTTAGTGTCCTAGAATTAGGAAGGAGACGTGAGAGCGTTGCTAACATTTGATTATAATTTTTCGAGATAAAAAATAGATTTAAAGTGGAAGATTGTTTTTTTAAAATAGTTTTTGATTTAAAAAATGAGTTGGTTGGAGGTTTAGCGAAGTTTTTGATTGTCTGTGTGTAGGATATGGAACTGATAGATGTTTTTAATTATTCCACTGTCGGAAAAAAGTCTCGGGGCTTGCTAGTATTTTAAAACATATTGAAATTTCTATTAAGCGGCAGGCTAAAATGGAATCACAAAAAGTAACCGATAACACCATTAGCAACAATGTAAACCAATGAACATGAACATCGTCGCTGCATCATCAAATCCTTTCTAAAATACAATCTTTCTTCGAACTTCAGATCCTTTTATCAAACTGCGGTATCCAAATGATTCTACCTTCTCAGAATGCAAATATCATGCAAACTACAAAGCTCCATTCGAAAGATTACGACTACTTTTCAAGCCTCTCCTTTTCTCCATAATTAACCCACCTTGAACCTATATCCTGCATCCTACAATTGCCAACTAAAATCCCAACTACCTTCTAATAAATTCAATACATTGTAGCAAGTTTCCAACATTGTACACATAAAGATTGGAATTCATTCAACCGTAAATTATCACAATTGTACAAGAGTTCATTCACTGATGTTGGAACCGCACATTCTTGGGCCAAGAACCAATCAGAGTATCCCATCGAGTCTGGTTATGCTAATTGCATCATACCCTCCAGATATTAAAGGGAGTGTCTCCTCCCCCTCTTTCTTCATAAATAATAGCTTTATTTTCAAAAGGTACCAGAACAGCGATCCCGTTGTTCTACCCAATAAATTTAAAATTACCAGTTGGCCATCAAGGCAAGAAGCTCCGCGGATTTTTCTTGTCTCGTATTTAACAGTCGGTTTGCGGTCCGGACACATTCGGCACGAAACGGGAATTTCTTTGCTGGACCAGGCACCCATGCAAGTGAAGTGCAATGGGGTTTTTTTACTACTCATGCCGGTGGTTCTCAAAGTGACTTCCTGCTCGAGGAGTGCACAATTCAGCTCACGAGGACAGAGTCGAAGATTCGAACTGTTCTGGGGTTCGATGACCCTCCAAGTCAACCTTCTTGGTTACTCGTTTTGCACAAAGACCAGGAACCTGCACCCTAAGACTTCCTTATTGTCCCATATGGTGCTTACTTTGAAGTTGATTGATCAATGTCGATGTTTTTACTTTTGGTCCTTCGAGCCGGTTCACATTAATTGTATTGAATTTAAGGAAAACATATGATTGGATTATATTTCTATTGTTCCACTTTATCCATCTTGAGATATACTACTTGCTAAATCACCCACTGAGGATATTTATTACAATTTGTTCTTTCGTATTAGAAACAAACTGTACATATATCTTTAAGGCTTGTCAGGAAACTTGATCGCGAATCTTCTGTGTCGACATTCAGTGCTCGCAGGAACTATTAGGCCTCAAGCAAACACTGGAAAATAGTCAACATACCTATAAAGCAATCGAGACAACAGATTCAAGTAGTTTGCTCGCGGTTACCGATGCCCTATGACCCACGAGATAGAAATATAGTTTGACTGGCATTACACTGTGGAGAATCGTACACTAGAAACCGTTATACTCATATCGACCCTGGGCACGAGTTCAACGCGATTGAGTCCACAGTTATGCATCCATTTCTCATTTGAAAAATTGTACTTAAAAGTAAATTCGCTTCAAAAGATAATAATATATTCAATATAAGTAGAACATATTATCAAGGATAACAAAGAAGTTTATAGCAGATAAATCTGTTAATTAACAATTAAGTTTCTTTCATCTCGATACACACTTGTAGTGCCACTTGGATTTTTTATGATCTTTTTATGAGTTTAATTCTTTCTCTAATAATTGTAGTAAACGGATCAATAATTGTTTGTTCGTTCGCGAGACAGCTACAGTTATTTTAACAATCTATTTCACGGATTTGATACAGTACAGAGATGCCGACCTTTACAGACGTCCTTTCAGCGTGCGAAGAATTACAATGGAAGCGATTAAAGCAGCTATCGGATTATGACAGAGGTTCCTTTTGTCGAGACGATTAATCGGCGTGACGTTTCTTATACCGTTAGCCGAGCGTTGACTCTATGGCTGAAATGAAATATGTGGATCGTTCAGTCAATCGGCATTAGGAACATTGAAACAATGATTCACAGTCATCATCATCATCATTTTTTACAATGTTAAATCTATCGGTTCGCCAATATCTTCCTGAACAATTTTACAGACCATTCATCAATCTAGAGTTGCTTTGCCTATGCTGGAAAACCCTTTCAACAAGTCTACGTTACAGGCTACACAATAATCATCTCTTAGACAGGACCTTCAGTTTCATAAATTTTCCACACTTATAATTAGGAAACACTTCTAGTTATAGCAATTAACCACGCCGCCTAGCAAGGCACAATAACAACTATCGTTCGGAAAACTAGCCTAACCACGCCTATAAGTTGTAACCGCCCCAAGTAATACACATTAGCCACGCCTAGGAATAAGCAAGAAAATAATACTTTCTAAAAAAACCAACTTAGCTACACCTATAATCTGGAACCAAATTCGTTATTGTCAATATTCTACGCTTAATAACAACACCCAATATGCCACTCCCATAATCAGGAACCGCCTCCAACAACATTGATCTGGCCTACTGTAAATATTCCTCCTCACAGCTACGTCCATAGTTTGAAATCAACACATCCTTATAATTTCTCCTACTAAGATTCCTTATCAGCCACGACCCGTAAATACGCCTTTTCACAGGCATGCAAGAAATTCCTTTGGAATCGCTATCAGTCACACGCACCTGAAGTTTTTTGAGGGCACACTCATTAGGAAGTATCAGTATTCAACTTGATTAAAAAAAAAAGAAAAGTGTAGAAATTTTTATAGTTTTTACATCTTGGGCCAAATTTTCACGGCTAGTGGACATGTCTAATAGTTTTAATCGTAGTCGATTTTCAGTTTCCAAATGAAATCTGTTTGCGCCTTTTTTATGAATCCGCCTAAATGTGCAAAAAGTGTGAATATTTAACGCAATACTCGTAAAGCATAAAAAGATGCACATCGGATCAAATATACATATAAATGGGGACCGGGTCAAAAGAATTTCTTTTATAGTCTCAGTTATCTCCCGTTGCTACCCAATTTGACGTTCTTTAAAAGCCTCGTTTCGAGATCAAGCGTTCCTTCCTTCGCATTCGGCCCTTTTTTGTCTTCTACCCCCCAGCTCACCATCTTAGATTCCTCGATTCAGATAAGCAGCACTGCTTCAACGAAAGCTCTATAAGCGAAATTGCGGGGGCCAGTTTCTTAGCCTCGCAGGTTCCTGGGGTGAGCAACCTTATTTGGCACTCCCCTCGACATGCTTGCTTTCCAGCGATTCTTGGAGATTGGAAAAAATATTTTCTGTATCATCAAAGTGAAGAATGATAAGAAAATTTTTACGAGATATTATCGTCACGATTATTTTTAAGTAATAAAATGATCTGATGGGGTTTTGAGGGCCATTGACCTAAAGGTTTACAATCAGATTCGGCAGGGCGCAGCAAAACCTCGCGATTCGTTAGAGGTATTGTGCCTTGGACATGGCGCCCACGTTCACCAGCCCAACCAGTTTGTGTCGTAATTTTTTCTTTCCCTCTTTTCAAACACCGCCTCGCTGATACGTCCTTGTCGGCTGGCTGCATATTCGTTTGAATATTTCGATAAAGTCCTTAGGGTCTGTAAAGAGGGACTGGTTTTAACGCGGTATCTGCGACGATACAAGAACAAACATTGTCAGCGGGATTCTTCCGATGTCCGCAGCCACATGCGTAGGTATAGAGAAGGCCAACTGCTCTCTCTACCAGACTTAGTCCTTTTTTAGTATTTATTAAGATTGTTACACATTCCCTTGAGAATATACTTTAAGTTATGGATAATCCAAGAAAGATTTAGGATCCACGTGCTTGCAGTTTTTAATTGATCTTTATCTACTTTCTCCGTTCCATTTCGCTTGATACTTTCGTATTCCCTTTTCTTCTTTTGAATCCTGCTTCATAGTCACTCCTATGGTTAAAAACATCCAGTAATACTTATTATCAAAACCTATAAATAGTCTATAATTAGCAACCACCCACTGCTACACTCATTAGCCTATTAATAAATCTTACTCGAAAAACCATCCTACCCTCGACTATAAATTGGAACCACTCTCAAAATAACACTCATTGGCTGCGCCTCCTAGCCGCGCCCAATGACCAATATTTTTTGGAATACTATCTTTGATGCGTCTATAAAGCAGGGTCTTCTTTACTATCACCAATGAATCACGCATATTACCATATCTACTAAAAACTCCGCATAGCTGCATCCACTGGAAAATCCCCTTCTTATAGCCACGTCCACAATTAGGAACGGCCTCCCAAAAAGAATTGTACATGCCGTTTATCAAATCTTCACAAGCTTGCCTACTGCGGGATCTTACCACCGCTAGATCTCTACAAACACTGAAACTAGGAACGCCCTGTTATCTCGACAAGTAGGAACTCCCATAAGCGACGCCCACTGATAATACCCATCTTATTTCCTTTATGCTGCTTTACTTTTCGACATCTTTGTAGTTGGTCTCAGAATAATGTGCAGTAGTCTAACATCCTTTATCTAATAACTGCAGAATGATTTTCAAAGAAGACAATAATTCTTCTTAGTTTAGGGTGAAATTTAGGATTTATTTTGATCCCCGGGGCATCAACGTTAGTGGGAAGAACTCATGACAAGCGAGTCCTCGTTCTGCCAGTCGTGAAGCTCTTCTCTTTGAATGCGGAGGCTCACGTCTGGAAACAATTTTCAGAGGTGCGCAGCGGTGTCAGTCACTCGTTCTTTGGTACGACAAGAAAGCTCGAAAGGATCTGAGCGCCCGTGGCCGTCAATTCCAATCTTTCCCGACATACACGTGGAGCTGGGTCATAACCGCCGAGACTCTAAAGCTAAACCCCCGCGCCGGTCAACACTCCGGTTCTTCCCATTTGGGCATGCAGGGC
>JAWWLR010000002.1:51353682-51363894 GCA_035041075.1 Acraspis erinacei
GAAATCAAGTGCGAAGCATGAGATACGTGATGAGAATGTGTTCGTTAAAGCCGAAGGAGCTTTAACAAAAGAGAATTCGCAATCACCAAATGACGTATGCAGATGCTTTAATCTTTAATTGTAAAAGGCTTGCGTCCAAATGTGTGATAAGTAAAAGGACAGAGTGCGAAGCGCGAGACAAATATATTAATGAGCGCGCAGCGCGAGAAGAAACAGTGGCGCGCCCTAGGGCCCTCAGAATGTGCCCGCGCACTGGGCAGATTTTTTTTATTTTAAAACCTGCTTGAATTAAGCTTTGGTAAGTGTATAAAAGGAATGATTTTAGACATCTACAGTACAAGATAAAATACATGAAGTTTTTAAATAACTCTAATTCTTTATATCGAAGTAAAACAATAAAAAAATTTATATTTTGGTGGAAGTTACGTAGTAAAATTTAAGTTTCAATAAAAGTTAAAAATGCCAAACAATAGGAATGCAAGAACTTCTGGAAGAGAAGAAGAGGGAAACGAAAATGCAGAATTTGATGTGATTCAATAGTATATTTAAATCCTTCTGAAAAATGTACACAGTTTAAAAATACAAATGTTTTAGTCAGAACCTCGTAAAATACAAATATTGTTTTCTGCCAAAAGTACAGTAATTTCACAGAAAAATCCGAAGTGAATTCTTATTCCGAGTAATTTTTAAGTAGATGCAATTGAATTTTGTCGCGTCCAAACAAAACAAGATTCGATAGAGTTGATATGGTAACCATTTCCAATCGGGTTGGTAAATATTAAAACGTGTATTCAAATAGGATTGCTATCACCATCCCTTATGTGCATTGTTTGATGACCTGCTACTGGTAGACCAAGCATGAGACGGATTATAGACCCTTTGGGACTGTGTGCTTCTTGAATGTGATTGAGCGAGATTTTGATGTTCTTCATTGGCGGTATGGTAGTAAGAATTACCCTCAGATTCAGTTTGCACAGCCGAAACATAAGGTGTCGGTACATGAACAGAAGATGTTGCAATTGATCTACTAGGTGAATTGTTTCTCGCATGTTCTGCTCTTCGTGGTCTTCCGTCGAGTGGACCAACTGCATCATTCCTGACACTCGCAGTTGATTCCATACGTTCAAGTCTTCGGCTAACTCTACTACCGCCGGACACTAATGGCCCAGATGGATGATTAACATTCCCTGAATGTCCGTGGCTAGGTGCTGTTACAAATGAAGTGGACCCAATACTTGTCTCTGCAGCTGTCACAAATGATGGTGGAGATCCAGTTGGAGATTGAGACTGCGAACTCATATCTGTAAAAATAAAAGAGATTTATGAAGTTTTAGGTTGTGGTTGAAACGAAGGATACATAATCTTTATATAATTTATGCCTACCAACTGAATTGAAGAAAACCGTAAAGACAAGGAGGGCAAGGCCCAATTTTAACCTCATTTTATCTTGACAGAGAAATCAATTTTCTTTCACAGTTTTTGGAGAACTAGATGAATTTTTTCGGCTATTTGAGGTTTTTTGGGAACTTGCGTCAATAGGATGTTTTCGTTAACTATCGCAACGCTTTTGTACATATGACAATGAAATTTCTTCATCATTTCCGTAATAACACTGACCCCATTTCTCAAAGTCATTATCAGTTCAGGAATTTGACGAAAATAAGTGAGAATGAGATTGTTTCACAATGGGGAAATGTTTTTGAGCAAATCATCATTATTTATGGTATTTTTTTCAACGAGCGATGCTAAATTTGTATTTGCAAATAAAAGATTTAAAAAATCAGGTCGATTTCAAGAGTAAATCTTTCAAAATTTAACATTGACAGTCTTGAGAGTCATTTTTAAAAGAATCAATTTTAGATTTAAATATTCGAAATTGTTTGGTTTCAATTCTAAAGTTACATATTTGTTATTTTTAATTCTTCGTAATCATATAATGTCAAATTGAAGGACATAATAGCTGCACAGTATTTATTTTAAAGGATTTGCAATGAAATAATTTTGAATTAAAAATGCCTCTAGAATTTTTATATTCTTCGAAAAAAAATGAAATTTCTCAATTTTCAACGCTTTGAATGAGAAATTGTATACAATTGAAACTTGCATTAATCAGGGAAAGGCAGGCTTTGTCTTTACTAAAAAACGCACAATGTTATTTAAGAAATGTATATATTACAAACTTATTATATTATTATTATTATTATTATATTTATTATATTTGAAAAAGCTTATTTCGTACCCTAAAAACAAAAAAGGGAATTTCGGAACGTTTCTTGATTGATAGGGGTTTGGGGGAAGGTTGCCCGCTTAGCACAACGCTTTTGGTGATTTTTACTGTGGAAATGGAAAGTAAACTATGGAAATTAAGACGGAGAAAGAATTTCATTTTTGGATAAGGATCACAATCTAGGAAAAAAATTAATTGCTAAAATGTCTTTTATTCAAGAAAGAGCTGCAAATTTGAAATAAATAAAGTTTTGATAGGGGGCCTGTTTTTTTTTGAGTTGCAAAAATAACATTTAAAATTTTTTTAATTAAATTTTTTGCAAAACGAATCGAGTCTTGGAAAAAGTACAGACAAACGTCGTTTCTCCTAAAAAGTAACTCAAAATTTGTATGAGTATTTTCGAAATAAAACTTGTAGATTGTGTTTTGATCGAAAAAAACAAGATAAAAAATAGACGAAATTATAAAATCAAGGAAATAAAGATACATACGTTTCTATTCCAAAGCTTAGTATGAATTGGAATTATAAAAAAATTTAAGGAGACATCTTTTAACGTAGCCAAGAATAAAATTTAATTATTTTAATTATTTATATTTTATTTTGCAATATCTGTAAAAAGGAATCTCTGATTAACATGTTGGACGAAGTGGAGTGCGCAGCATGATATACGTAAAAAGAATGCTTTCGTTAAAGCCGAAAGAGCTTTAACGAAAGAGCATTCACAATAAAAATGGGGAAGAAATCATTACAAGAAGTGTTCTCATTTATTTTAAGGGTTCTTTTGAAATCGCGTAAAGATTAAAGCAAGGAAGACAAAGATCAAAATCACTGGTGACTTTTTGATTGTACTATTAGTTTTGGAAAGGACTTTAAAAGAAATTTCGTACATATATCCTAAAAACGAAGTCCTTAAATTTACTTTAGGGATTGCTTTAAATTATTCGGGAAAAATGTGAAGCGATACCTTTACATCACTTTTTCATCACTTCCTTATTTTTTTTTTAATTTTGAATGAAATAATATTGTCAATCACCACATTGCTGTGGGTGCATGACGAGCAGAAACGCGATTATTTTAAGAGTGAATAAAGCCAGTTCAAATTGATAAGGTATATAAATATCTCTTGTGTCTTCATTTCGAATCAGAAAATATTACAGAATCATCTTTATACACTATACTATATACTATAAACTAATCAAATTATTCTATTAAAAAAAATCAGAAAAAATAAATTAGGTACTGAACTTTAGCACATATTTTCTTTGGATGCATCACAGATTACTATTAATTTCACAGACTCATACAAGTCAAATTTCCTATTTAGAAAGAAAGATTTCGAAATTTACTGAAAAACAACTTAAATTCCCAACATCAAAATTTTGTAATTACAAGTAAAGAAACTTTGTTCCGATTATTTTAAAAAAATGTTCGTGAATAGTAAACGTTTTTTGGACGAATTGGAAATCTATTCATTAAATATATAATTGATAAATATCAAAACTCTCATCGAATAAAATTCAAGTGACGTAATTATTATTATTTCGTACCATTTATTGTTCTTCATTAATAATTGACATTTTAACTTGCAAAATGATAAATAAGGTAAATTCTTATTTTTCGTCAGGTGCTTTCCCATTAAGCTATTAGAGATATCGAAAGAAAAATTATTTTTTCAGAAATATACGCTATCACAAGACGGGTGCTACAATTATGTTACGAGTAATTTAAAGGAATCTATATTATCAACAGAGATAGTTACTCTCTATTTGTTTAGGCCAAAAAGAAAAATAATTTTAAAAAATGCTAAAATTAATTTCTTTCTGAAAAAGTTCTACTCACTTCGCTTCACTTGGAAGCGAACCACAGAACTTCCGTTTGCCGGTGGGTTGCTTTTCCATTAAGCTATTAGAGGAATCGAAAAGGAATATTTTTTCAAAACTACACGGTATCTCAAACCGGGGTTTAAAATTATGATACGAGTAATTTAAAGGAATCTTTATTATCATCAGAGGTAGTTATTATCGATTTTTTTAAACTAGATGGAAACAGAATTTAAACAAATTTTTAATTAATTTTTTTTCAAAAGAGATCTACTTATTTCGCTCGACTGGGAATCGAACCAAAGAACTTCCTATTGCCGGTCGGCTGCTTTTCCATTAAGCTACTAGAGATATCGCAAAAAGAATCTTTTTTCAAAAATTCACGCTATCTCAAGCCAGGTGTTAGGTGTCTGATACGAGTAATCTCTGATGAAAATACATATTTCTTTAAATTAGTATTTTTTTCCTTTCGATCTCTCTAATAGCTTAATGGAAAAGCACCTGACCGGCGATCGGAATTTCTGTGGTTCCATTCTCAGTGGTGCTATGAAAGTATGTTTTTTTAAGAAAAAATTTATATTCTGTCTTCTTGTATTTTTGGTTGGGTAATTTGTACCACAGTGTGTGGTTTTTTGGTTAATTACTACATGCATTCCTAAATAAATTTAAGATTGAGTTAGGACCTGTATAATTAATTTGGAGGCCATTAATCTGTTATCATTTTAAGATTGTAATAAATTTCATTTCGTTGAAATTATTCAAACAATCGGAAAGAAATGTTTATACATTGTTTAAAAATCATGTTTTCCATTTCCAAAATATTTATTTAATTATTATATACAGTTCTTAATCATTTTTCCTTCACCAAGAAATTAGTCTTCCAGTGATGAGATAACAAATTTCTCGACTTTATTTGCACATAGCCTGATAAATAATATATTTTTCATTAAAAGATAATTATTTAAAACTCATATTTAAAAATATCATATTGAGAAATTGTTAACGTAACCTAATATATTTCCAGTTTCAAAATATTGCCTTCTGTTCGTTTAAAAAAAGTTAAGAAACATAATAATTTTTTCCGACCTTAAAATTATATTGCATTACGAGCGATTCATTTTTTACTACTATTGTTTTTCTAACAAAAAATACCAATTTGGAATAAATTACATGAATACTCAACTGAAAAAGTTTAACTATATATGTGATATTAATTCAAATTTTATTGCGAAGCGTAAATTTTCATTAAAAAAATTCTAAAAAAGTTTTAATTTTGTACCAGATAGTTGAAGTTTAATTTTATTGACGAACCTTCGAACATAAATTAGCAACAAAAAAGATAATTTAGGACCAATTAGTTCCATTTTAAACAAAACAGTCCAATTTTCAGTTAAATAATTATTTAAAAAAGAGGAATTCGCAACTAAAATTATGAATAGTTAACCAAAATAAAAGAACTGTTAAGAAAGTAATTCAATTTTCAATTACAAAGCTGAAGTTTCTACGAAAAATTTAATTTCGAAAATGTATTTCAACAAATAAATATTTTAATTGAAAACAAAAACCAATTTGGACTTAGCCAACAAAGACAAATTTTTAACAAAATATATTAATTCTCCACTAAAACAGATTATTTTCCAACATAAATTGTATTTTTATCCGAAAAATTAATATTATACAAAAAAAACACATGATCTACAAAACAGACGAATCTCCAGCCTGAAAATGTGAATTTTCAACTTAATTTATTTAGCTCGGCCCACCCTAATGTACAGTACACTTTTTTTTTAATTAGCTTGTTTAAAATGATAAAATGATTTTGAATTCAATATTATAGTTTAGGTAGAAAAGTTGCACTTATTGTTAAGCATTTTATAGCAGCAGGCACGCTTTTATAAAATATTTAAAACAGCCAAACAGTCAATTAATTTATGTAAATTGTTTTAAAATATGATAATTATGGTAAATTTGCAAAGTGTTCCAGGGAAAGGTTATTGAAAACACATTCTTTGTTGATTTCATAAGAAAATTGTGCCTATTTCTTGAAAAATATACAAACTCTGAATTTGTTTACGAAAATTGTTAACATAATTCATAATTCTTGCAAATTAACTCCATTAATTCTATAAAAAATATTGTTGTGAAAATTCTTTACATAATTGATAAATCATTGTAAATTTTCAAATTATTGTAGGAAAGAGTTATTGGAAATTATTTATTAATTTAAATAATTAATAATTCTTGAAATTTTGCAAAGCATCATTGAAAAAGGACATCCAAAAAATATTCTCAGTTAATACGGTAAAAAAATTGAGCATATTCCTTTACGCCGTAAAAATCATTACTATTTCATAAAAATGTTCAAACTATGAATTCGTTTATGAAAATTGTTTAAATAATTAATCATTATTGTAAATTGGCAAGCTATCGTAGAAAATGGTTATAGGAAACACATTCTTTGTTGATTCCGTAAACAAATTAAGCCTATTCTTTAAAAAATAGCCGAACTCTTTATTCATTTATGAAAATTATTTAAATAATTAGTAATTATTAGAGATTTGCAAAGCCTCATAGAAAATAGTCATTGAAAAGACATTCCTTTTTGACTGCGTAAACAAATTGCGCTTATAAAAAAAATACAATTAATTGATAAATATTCATAATTTTTCATTAGTGATTACTATAATAAAAATTATTAAAAGATAACTTAAAGTTGAAATTGTAAACTGTATTGAATTTGCTTGAAAGCTAATCTAAATTTTTACATATTCAAAAAAGAGCACATGATGAATTGATTTAAATTTTTTGAGATTAAACAAATTTTGCCAAAGAAAAAAATGCAAAAGACTGTAAAAAATCAGGGGCGACTGAAAATGATAAAATTAGTCAAATCGTTTGAGCTAAGCGAAAAATAATTGTAGATTGGTATCCGAAAAAAATATAAAAAAGGGTATTTTCAAATTGGTTAATATCATCTGCACCTTTTTTTGATTTGATATTCAAATTTTTGAAAATTCCAAAAAAATTTCCTATTGCTTCGAAAATTATGACAAATATTTTTGATGTACAGTTTTTGCTAGTGATAAATCGTAAAAAATTATAAATTTTTTCTTCTCAATTTAGAAGTTTTTGAAAAATTTGAATATGTCCATCCTAAAATTTTTTCAGCTTCTATGAAAGAATCAGAGCGTAATTTTCTTTTTCCGAAAACAATTTTTTGAGTAATATTTCCAACGTCTAAGAATGGTCAATTTTACGTTTTTTAGTGATTTTGACAACTAACTTATTTTTATTTTATTTAGATTTATTGCATATATGGGGGTAAAAAATCTGCCCCCCCCGCCAATAAATCTAAAAAATTCTTTCCTGAACTATGTACTGTTTATTCACTGAAAAAACGGGATACCATTCACAAATTTCCACCCATGCATTAACACCCCCCCACCCTGTGGGGAGGGGGTATTATATCGAATGACTGCATCAGCCGTAATAGCACCATCATTTTCTACGA
The DNA here is from genome assembly GCA_035041075.1 of Acraspis erinacei. Lineage (NCBI taxonomy): Eukaryota > Metazoa > Arthropoda > Insecta > Hymenoptera > Cynipidae > Acraspis > Acraspis erinacei. The sequence continues at coordinate 51,361,241 of JAWWLR010000002.1, forward strand.
CTGAAAACTTGGTCCCCTTTTTTCGAAAATCTGTGCATCGTACTTAATCCAAAAAACCATATTATTTGGCCATTTTCAAAAAAATCTTCATAGAGTAAAAAAGTTTTTTTTTTAAATTTATGATTCTTTATTAATATTCACTAGCCAAAACTGGACATCGAACAAATTTGCCACAATTTTCGAAGCAATAGGAAATTTTTGGGAATCTTCAAAACAAAAAAGGGAAAAGATGACATTAAACAATTTCAAAGTTGATTATTTTTTTACTTTTTTCGGATGCCAACCCACATATATTTTTCGGTCAGCTCAAACTATTTGACTAACTTGATCATTTTCACTCCACCCTTCTGCTCATACTAAGCCACTTGCTGACACAAGACATGCGCAGTAGAACTGGGTTACATAACCTCCTTTTTAATAGAGGATTTAATGATAAACACTTATTTAATAAGTAATGAAGATTTCAGTAATCGTTATCGTTATCAAACAATAAGTAAATTTAAAATAACGTAACCACCACTTAAACTCAACTTGAAAAAATATCCTTTCCCGCGTTGAAAAGGTTCAGTGGGTGACCATGGCTCAACAATGGCACAAGCGTGAAGTGAGCGTGGAGTTAACGTGGCTAAGCGTGGGTTAACCATGGGGTAAGCGTGGCTCATGATTGGGTCAATGTTCACCCATAATCTTCCCATGATTATCAACAATGGGTCAAGCATGGCTAATGGTCCCTCTGCCATGCTTCGCCCAAGGTCGAACGTGATTTGGTTGAAATTGAACTTCGGCAGCATTTTTGAAGATGGAAACTATCTACTAAATTTACCTCACTTTTTAGAAAGGATTGCTCGATTAGTATTTTCTTTTCTTGAATTTGGCGCAATCTTTTAATAACCCGCGGTAAGGTCAAATTTTGAGAAACGACCAGATGCCCTTTTTCTGAATTCTCTGGGTTTCTGGGATAAACAAACGTTCAAGATGCTTCACCAAAGTTGATGAATTGTTGAGGTGTTCATGACCTTGCCCATCATGACCTTCAGGTCCAAGAAAATTCAGAAAAAGGACATCTGGTCGTTTCTCAGATATTTGACCTTAATTTTTTCTCATTTAAGAAAAGGGCCTTACCTCCATTTGACCTTGAAAATTGACCTCAAGTTAAAAATTGATGGCACAGTCATGCTGGCCCCTTGGTGCTCGACAACCTTTGTCCGAACCATTTCTTTGTAGATAAAGTATTCTAGAAGATATCTGGTCGTTTCTCAGATTTGACCTTAATTTTTTAACTTTCTAAGGTCACAATAACCATTTTCCCACAGGTAATTGTTGACGTAAAGTTTCCCGCTCTTTTCAAATCCGCAGTCAAAACAGGGGTTCTGACTTAAGAAAAGGGTCTTCCCTCCATTTGACCTTGAAAATTGACCTCAAGGTCAACACTGATTTTACAGTAAAATTTCCAAGTCGGTCCTGATCAACCTTTGTTGGAATCATTTCTTCTTAGATAAAGTATTGTAGAAGGTATTATAGTATATAAAATCGAGGGTGATTATATAACAAAATTGTAAACATAAAGGCTTATTCATACACAAGAAACTTTTCGTCGTAAGTCATCGGCAGTGTTGCTCGTCTGGGGAACTCTTTAAACTGCGCTTGCGTCGCGCTGACAACCCGACTGACCACTGTTAGCGCGCAAATTTTGAATTATATAAATATTTAGATTTAATATTTATAATAAATGATTGAGAAATGCCCAAATAGAATTTTCCTAATCCTAAAATAAGATTTTCGAGTGACTGACACAAAAAATGAGATTTTAATGAAAATGAGGTTATGACTGCTGAATTCTCGAGAAATAAATCATTTTTGTTTGTCACAATGCCTAATCCCGTCTCTGTCGAGTTTTAAAATTAAATTTTTGTTTATATACGACAATACGACTAAAATAAAATCACTAAAAGAAGCAAAAATGAATTAAGAATCATTAATTACTGAATTGATATATATTATATCATACATTTTTTACTAACTTCAAGAAGAATTGAATCACAAGAACGTGATTTTCAATTTAAAGTAATTTAAGTTCATGAATCACACCTGTAATTATCTTATTTATTATTAAAGAGTAATAAAATATAATTCTAGAGAGCATCTTAATGTCAAATAGACTCTTAGAATAATATAACCGAATTTCATAACTACACTTAATTAAGAAAATTGAAATCGTTCCAGATTTTATTAAATAGAACGAAGAAAAGGTACATATTCCTGAAAAATTCTTATTTTACGTATTAACTTCATTTAAAAAGGAATAAATGGGGTCCAGGTAGAAATATAACTTTATTTATAATACAGGATCCTTGAAAGTTGCCGTTGTCTCGAGCTGCCGAAAAAATAAAAAAGAATTTTTAATCAAATACATGCATTTTAAATTAAAAAGATAAATTGTCAATAAAAATTTAAAACAGATAAATTTATAACTTAACAAAATTTTTTAGTTTAAACATTAATTCTCAACAGGAGGTGAATTTTCAACTAAAACAATTGAATATTTAACTGGGATAGTGAAGTTTTAATCCCAAAAGATAAATTTACAACTGAAGTGATGAATTTTCTATTAGAATCATTGAATTTTCAGAAAAAATTAAATAATATTAAATTTT
>JAWWLR010000002.1:51426473-51438038 GCA_035041075.1 Acraspis erinacei
ATCTGGGGCTTTCATAAAGTCTGCACTCATCTCGTCAGTAGGAGGACTTCCATATACCAATATCTTGTAAAACTGACATTATTTTTAGAAATAAAGACTTCGGGTTCTCCTTCTTTGGTTCGATTTTATGGAGGAATGTGGTCATCGTTGATTCTGTAAATGGGATGGAATTTCCAACTATTAAAATTGGCATCTTTTGGCGAATCAACTATTGGAGATTTTTGGTTTCAAAACCAGTAGATTTTGGTTGACTACTTTCTTCATCGGATATTGGTTGACTTACTAAAAAAATCCAACTTCCTGATAGCTTCCCTCACCTATTAATGTAGATCCCATGACTCACCCTGTTCTGAAATTTCCGGAAATTAAATCATCCCTGATTACTCAATCCTGGAGACTAATCACAAAAACAATTCTCTTCCAGGTATCCATAATGAGTTGAACCAACAATTTCGAGAAGAGTACTCAAAGGTAATTCCTGGAACCCAGAGCCGGAAGTAATCCGCCGGGTCGTAGGACATAGAGCAACAGTTCAGACCCAGTTCAATCAAGGGGTTTGAAGGTACCCCACGGTGACTTTCGAAGGATATAAATCGACTCTGGATCTGAAAGCTCGCTCTGATGGTCAGTAGGAAACGAACAGTAAATCATAAACGCCACGGGGTTCGACTCGGGAGGAGATAAGTGCCTTCGCGTTGATCGCAGGTCGCGCGATATCCTGCGGATTGAGTGTGGCCGATCGAGCGATGATCCGCCCATCTATCCATCTTCCACCGCCCACAAATGGCCGGACTTAAAACTCTTCCAAAAAATCCCAAAACCAAAATGTTGATCAACTTCCCAGTGAATGATCAGACTCTAGAGACGATGACGGAAACTTTGATTAGAATTGATTTTCCGGCTCAGAAGAAGTGCACCAAAAGTGATAATCTCTAAGAAAAATATGAAAATGCGTCAGCTTCTAGAGTGTTCAACAGGAAAAGTGACAGTGACTGACTGAGTCAAGTGACATAATTGAATCAAGTGCCGTCCGACCTGTTATTAAGCGGTAAACCACTGCCGAGTTGTCGGCAATGGTCGAGGCAAAATGCGAGACCTGAAATCAGTGAAGTGCGATTTTTGTTAAATATATCATTTGATACTTTTAGATGATTTCATAAGTTATAAATCATATACACTTATACAGATCTATTCTCCAATAAGATAATCTTATATTTTCATATTACATATCATCATCATTGGGGAATAGAGTGCCAGTTTTCGACACCAGTTACCGTCTCAGGATTTCCAAAGTGCTTCCAAGTGATCTCTAGCTGGTGATTATTAAAAATGTCATCAAATGGAGAGTTTTCAACTATATCGAGCGGAGAGATTCCCTCCTTGCCAAAATCACTTCCGAGCTCGAGGGAGGCCACAGCGGATGGGAATTCGAGTTCGGGGGGTAGTTTCGTACCTCTAAGGGAGTTCCTCGACAGATTTTCGCTGCCGAGGGTCGTCAGACTTGAGGGAACTGCAGGTAGACCTGTCTTGTTGTATAAGCAACAGCAGAGGTCGCTGAGAGTGACTGCTACACTTCTGATGCATCGGTACCGACATGACGTAAAAGTGGGACCGGAGATTGTTATTCCCGAAGGATATCCGGGTGAGTACATTTTTTTGTCGACATTTACCTCCTAAGTTGATAAGAATACTTATGCGCAGGTATAAATTCCATATATCATTACTGCGCACCTATAAAAAAACATCACTCTAATGTGCAGCTGTAACTCTCGTAGGGAACATCTGCAGGTATAAATTCCATATACCTGTACTGTGCATATTTAAATAAGTTATAGCACTTTTGCGATATGGACTCGATGTAAACAAAATTATGTTGTATAAAGAGTTTAATCCCAATAGCAGTGGTTAACTGTGTTATAATACTGTTCCTGATGAAAGAAACTATTATTGTTATCTTCTTACATCACAGGCGTGCTTCAGGGTCTGGATGAAGCTGAGCAGTAGAGTTGTATGATACCAATATTCACGGATGAGCAGAAGATTCCCCAACTGCCATGCTCAGGGGCAATATTGCAGAATTCCCTTCATTGTAACCTGGCTGAAAGAGTTATTTTGAGGCTGATTTTGTCTCTTCGTTGAATTTCCTCGCTAATCGCGTTAGAGAATTTATAAGTCACTGTGTGTGGTAAGGCCCGAGGGTCTTTGCTCAGTGGTAAACGCGCTAATAGGTTTGCCAAGCCGCCACATGGCACAACACTTAACGCCTTTTGAGTCTGCTACCGAGTCTAGCTTCGAGGAACACAAAGTGAAATTGTTATTATTACTATATGTTAAAGTCTATGCTACAAAGAGCAAGTCCCATTGCATGTCTGTACAATGTATACCACATCCACTATTCTTTATACTTGTTTTTAGACATTATGTGCGTTCTCAATAATCTATTTTCTCAAGTTCAAACCCGGAAGATCTCTTTGTTGAGCTTCGAAAGAAACTTTTCCAGAAATTGACTCTTGAAGATTCACTCGACAAAGTAACCATCTCTTACTTTATAATTGCCCATTTGATCTAATGGTCCAGCTGCCTTACTATCCTCAGGTTACAACCCATAATTTCTAATTAGCTAATAACCAGTGTTTATTCCAGCAAACCAGTAAACCATGAGGTACCATAGTAGCTCTAAAAGTCGAGGGCTTTCGTAATCTAAGAGCCAATTTTTCTACTAGAACCGGGAAAGACACGTTCGGTATCATAACCGCTCGTTTTTTTCACAGGATTAGTTTTTTCCAGTAGCCCCTAATGATACCAATTCTAATGGTCTTCGGCAGCGATCAGAAATCGCTGTGTACAACATTTACCGTTCAGGCAATTTAGACTTTTATAACTTCTTGGAACAATATTAGAAGAAAATCATATAAATTCTTTCCGAAACTTTACCACCGTTTGTTTAAAAACCTACCTTGCTCTGACGTATTCCAATCTGATATTTTTCTGTTTTGCTCATCAATTATGTTTCGACCTTGTGTCCTCCCACGAGAATCTTTAGCACATCCGAAATACCTTCCTTCTTTCTCACACTTTCTTTCACTGTGGATTCCTGCGCAACCTCATCTGTCCTCGATTCGAGAACTTGGGAGACTCTTTACGCAAATCAATATTCGATTAAATTGCCAAAGGCGAAAATCGACCTTCATATCCTAATCAATCTTTTCCATTTTCCTACCATCAGAACTTTCCTTGCACTCCCATTTACAACACAAGCTTATCAACCGATTTAAAGCTATTTTTTTTTTTTGACAAATAGATCCGAATCTATGAATGTCCTAGAATCTATAAGCAAAGAATTACAAAATTGTCTTCTCCTCTGATGAGTTTTGTACTGATGGATGATAACTGTCGGATATCAAGGGAGTGTCTGGAAGAGCTCGCTCGTAAATTCGCATTTGAAAGAGCCTGGTGCAAAGGCAGGTTATTGAGGGCGTAACAGTAAATTGAGTAGGAAAACATTATTTAACGCCTACAAATTCCACTCGGGACTATGATTCAAAGTAGTATATGCTATTTGCGCAGATGAACGGAGAACCGCCTTTTATCCAGGTGTTAGTTAACGCGTCACCAAGAATTGCGCGAGTACATACTACATAGACTGTGTACCGTTTCATTTGTCTCGTACGGCAGATTCCCGAGTGGACATTTACTCCTGACATTCTTACCTTTACTTTGCGTCATCAAGGAATCTGACGAGTTCCATTTCGCTCGAGGAGGTTATCCTCTCGTCATGCAGCGACTCATTCCCTATGAGTCAACAAACTTCTCAAAGATCGATTACTTAATTGCTCATCAAGATTTCTGCGATATGAGAAAAAATATTCCAAGCAGTCATTTATATTGTAGAGGACTGCCGAGATTGCTTAGGAATGTATCTTCTTGTCGAAATCTGCATATGCATAAGCAGAGATGTCATAAGACAATTGATATTCTGTAATATCACATAATCACTATTAGGCAGATGCAAATACCATTAGAAACTTACTGCCTAGCCATAATTACTAAACTATATACTGCACATTTGTTGATACTTAATGAGTTTACTAATATAAAATCTTATTGTGCTTGTCGTCTACTGCTCAGATATTACCATTCCTAATCCTATAGAATACAAAAAAACTGAACTTTCTAAAGGGTATATATTCATTGAGATGGAACTTGCGATGCAAAATAATTTTTTTAATGTAAAAAAGACTATTATACCGCGAATATAATTCCAATGAAAAAGTACCCTATTACAATAATTTTCTCCATTTCGTGGTCAGTAACCCCTCCTCAATTATTTTAAAAAATTGTACTTGTGATAAAATTTTGTAATTCCGCCTCTGGCGAATCAGACGAATGGTTGCTCAGTACACGTATATTATACTTTACTCTGCGCAGTAATCTTATGTTAAGTTTTAGGCTGCATAACACCATAAGACTAGTCATCTGCGCAGTAAAGTTTTCCAACAGTAATATTAATACGAAAACACGTTAAGTTTGTTATGATCGTTCTAATATAGCAGAAAGTATAATTCTTAAAGTAAGAATTTAAGAAGTAATTTAAAAAATGCAATCAGTGCCGAGTGCAGAAAACGTTCAGTTCATGGAAATTCATTGCGATTTCAATAACTCATCTTAACAAAATGGGTGGGGCAGGTAAATATATACTTGAGATCTCACTTTGAACTCTTGCTCGTCCCGAATAAATCCTACATCGCGAATAATCTGCATCTTTCCCACGCCTATCACTAGAAACGATTAAAATGAAAATAGAAAGGTTTATGGTTGCAAGTAGGATTGCGGTATAAAGTTCACGTAACTTTGATTTTCCTTTCGAGGAAAAGTCACCCTCTCGTTGCAGTAAAATCTACCAAATAAATTCTCATTTTTATCGCTTTCTGGTTTACAAAGATATATATTTTTTTAATGGCGAGAACATAGACAGATAGACTAATTCTAGGATTCTTCTCTGCAATTCTCTGCCGAAGGTTATATCCACGACATAATGACCGTTATTTAAAAGCGAGACGATTCTCTTCTTGCCGAGGGCACGTCTGGTGAAACATTCCTGCCCCGCGCAAAATATCTATAGGTGGTCTACCTTCTACGATACCAAAGATAGAAGATTCTTATTTTAGAATCATCCACCTCACATTTATCCATTTAGGCTCGCCAATTATTTCACATTTTCAAAATTCCTTCCACTTCACACTACACATCTCCCCATTCCTCCCATAAAATACTTGTGATCCCATAAACTCCTTTACTTACTGTAAAATGCTACACTTCTATAAAATTCTTCCGGTAGTCTTATCTCTATAAAATGATCATAAAGCCTTATCACCGATGTAGCTTTTCGTTGGATACGAGGGAGATAAAACAGCTCGTGACCCAGGAGTCCGTCGACCCTGGTACCAGGTTTACGCGCCTAATAAATTACTGTATAAACTGGATCCAAGTCGTTCCAGGGTTACACGAATGGTAGTTAAAGCAAGGGTCGGTAATTTGTGCGATATCGTCCATTCGTGCTATCAGTCCCTGGAATCGGATGCTCGGTTAAATCTTGCCTGGTAATTTTATCCCGGTTGAAGTTTCGAATTGCCCGCAGATTCCATTTCGCCTTCCATGAGTTCGAAGACAGAGCGTTCCGAGTCCTAGCGCTACTTGCTCGACTTGTTCTTTTTGCGGTGAAACCGAGAAAGAACCGCGATCGAATCGGGTTTATTACAGAATCGTCGGAATCCAGCTCTTGAAAATATCTCCAATAGGTTCGCATCGAAAGTCATTGAAAAAGTCGTTCCTGCCTTATGCCTTATACCTTGTAGCTCTCAAAGTATCCAAAACTTTTTTCTCTCGCTTTTATCTCCTATTGCTTTTCCATTTGCGCAACTATTTTCAGAGCTGAAAAAGATCGCACTTGTCAGCAGTTTTATCCTCAGAATTGCATTTCCAACGAGGGGATCATAAGCATTCCAACTATGTTTTTACGTTATTGTTATCTTCATTCTTTGAAAAATTCAACTCTGTAGAAGAGTGCTACTGCGCAAATAGGCTCTGGAATGACTGTGACTGTGCAATATGGTTCTATCAATCTTATAAATAATGCAACACGAGTCTGAAGTTCTTAAATTTGCGCGAAAGGGCTCAGAAATACATTTGACTTCGGAGTAAAGTTATACGGTACTTTTTCATGCGCAGTACAGAGAGGTGATGTTTAAGACTGCTCAGTACAGTAATATAACACTTGAGGCTGCGCAGTAGGATGTTAGAGTGCCTTAGGCTGTACAGTAAACTTCAGTGATATCTCATAACACAACTGTACTAAAAACTAGATTATTTCATACCCAGCGAAGCGGATCGGTCGATTTCGTTTAGAAATACGATCCTCGGTCGTTTTTTCGTCCCACGGCTACCATTGATGTGCGGAAAAAAGCGGTAGATTTAAAGTCTGGATGATTTATATCAGCGAGGGGGTTTCGCTGCATATGCGATATTCAAGAGAGAAACGTGAGGGAGAGAAGCGCGCGGTTGGCGTTTTGCTGCCGTAGAATTCCTCATGGAATACTATTCCCTGGTACCAATATCTTTTGATATAATATTAGCTTGGCGAGAATCGAACCGTGACAGTGGCGTGTGGTTTATGCACAATGTTCGGTGTGACTTACAATCGGATTCGCGTTCTCGGTTTGCTGGAGATGCTTTACAAACGCGCTTATTTCCCGGGGCACGTCTCGTCGCTCGTTATGTACGTATTATTTTCATCTTTTCGCACCTACATCCAATCTTTTTATATTGTTCATCTTCGATAAATCAAGTGAAGATCGAATTACGAGCGTACGGGCAGAAATGTAGATGTTTCGTTTCAAGCTTATGTAGATATGGTTATTGCATTTGTGCCAACAGTATAATTACAACCAATGGTACTATAAATTAAAAGATACAGTATTTACTATTCATAGTTTATATTTTACACTGGTTATTATTTATTAATTCACTATTGGTTCATTAAAACAGATTCATTCAAATTAATTCAAGTTCTTCAGCGAGCATAGGGGTATGTATCAGAGCAGAGTGAAATTACTTAAATTCGTCGATTCATTTGAGCTGAGAAAAAAACATTTGTGAGTTGGAATCCGAAAAAAGAGCAGAAAATATTTTTTGAAATCGGTTAGTATTTCTATTACATTTTTGATTTGAAAATTTGTTTAAATCAAAAAAATCCTATTGCTTAAAAAATTATGGCGATTTTTTTTAAAACGTCTGAAAATATGTTTTTCTTTTAGATTTACTCATATGAACACATTTTGGTCAAAGTTGAATATGTCGATCTTGAAATTTCTTCTGATTGAACCAAAGAAATATGTTACAATTTTTCTTTTCCGGAAGTTTTTTTTTGTGATTTAGGAGTTTTGGCCAAAGAGTTATATGTTTCTCTGGTTTCAGCTGAGACAGCCTTTGGCACATTTTCAACTTTTTCCAAAAATTCTAAATTTCGCAAAAACTTTTTTTAAATTTCTACTTTTTCATTATTATTCAGTAGTAAAAAGGCACATATAATAAATTCGCCATAATTCTTGAATTAGTAGGATTTTTATTTTTCAAACATCTGAAGTTTTTAATAAAAAAAGGAGACCAGAAGATATCAAAGAATTTAAAAAATTCTTTTTTTTTACATTTCTTGGATTCCCTGAGCTTAAACGATTTGACTAATTGTAGCATTTTCACTCCACCCTAATCTGCATCTAACCCCTATAGCTGCGTATACTAACCTTTTTTCTTAAGGGTGCGAAGTGAACAGTATAGAATTTTATCTTACTTATGGATGTGCAATAAACTGTTATAATACTTACACAATTGCTCAGTAGAGTTTTTCATGCTACTTATTACCGCTAAGTAAACTTGGGTCATATATAATACATATAGCTGCGCTGTAAATTTTAAATGGAATTTTATTGCTCTTACGGCTGCGCAATAGAATTCGATGATACGTCTGCAACGTATACTTGTATGATATTTATACATGCGCAGTAGCATTTCATTATATACTTATGGCAACACAGTGATCTTCGATTTGATTGGACATCTTTGGTATTCTAGTAATTTTGCCTAGTTCATTGTGCTAATGAGTAGTCTGCGAATATTTCACTAAAAACATCTTTGCTTAACGATAGATTGATTATATTTATAGATAATAGATGTCTTGATAACGAAAAGTTAATATTTTTCAAGTCTCATGGGTTTTCACTTTTACAAGACCTCTGTTTCTACTTTTAGAAGTTGATCTTACCAGTGTGATGACAATTTCCTTCCCCTGAGGGTTGGGAGTCCAAAAGCGAAGACAACTAGAATTTTTTCGCTAGAATCCTCTTGGGAAGAACTTTGAGGTGCACCGTTCGGCTCGCATATAGGCATTCCAAGTTGAAAGATTGCAGCTTTTTAGGGTTGTTTTCGAAGCGATGCTTGGCTGGGCATTCGGTCCGGCATTCTTAAATCAATTAGCAACAACCAAAAGAACCAGGCGACCTTCGATTATCCGACCACTCGGCTACTGTGTCTCCCCTGCCCCTTGCTACGATTCTTGAGTTAGGAGGCTTTTTTAGTTTAAAAGCGTCTGCCTTAGAAAAAGCCCTTCTTCTCGCAAACGCGACATACGCTTGTCTTCTCTCTAAAAGAAAAACTCCCCACTTGTCCATCGACCACCAACGCTGAAAAGTAGCTAACACAGCCTTGAAAATTCCAATTATCTAAAGATCTTCATTAAACTTCTTGAAGTTAGTGATTTTTTATCTGATAGAAATTTAACAAATTGTATAATTTCAAATCTGAATAGCGTAGGAGTGCTATCAAATTTTTCATTTCATTTTGACATCAGCATTATCAGTTTCACCGTAGAATTTCACATCATCAAAGATAATTTTCAGATTTTTTACTAGCGCATTTGCGTCTGTCATAAATAATGTATATGTTTTTACTCTCGGATATTTCCATATATTTAAATTTGAAGGTTTTTAGTTTCCATAACACGCTTTTCTGATCGCGATTACTCGATTACGTCAGGGTTTATTGCTTCTGAATTCGCCCACATCGCTCGTAAATAAGGAAAGGATGAAAAGAGATGATTTCGATATAATGTTTTTCTGGCTCGCTTTTACGAGGAGAGTAGAGCCAGATGGCTTGGGGGCATCCAGGTGCCTCCCGGCGACCCCGGCTTTATAAAATACAACATGTATCTTCGTGTAGGAACTAATCCTGATTCAGCCTTTTAGTCTCGCTCGTTCTCTCTCTCTCTCTCTCTCTCTCTCCTTGGGCCTTTAAAAGAAATTCCCTTTCGACCTTATGTACTTTTATACACCATAGAGAGGACAATGCCCTTCTCCCTCGCCATGGACCCCATGCCATGGTCCAAAATCATTCTGAGGTAGATGCTATCTCTCTTGGGTTCAATGAACTCGCAAAACTTACCGAGGAACGTTTACCTTCCTGGTCCGTCGTTCCGAAGACCGCAACCGATTTCGAGATCCGGTGATGGATAATTCGTTAGGGAAACTCCCGGAATTTTCGTCTGCTGAACCTTCCTCAAATTCTGCATCTGTGCGTCTTTAATGGCTTTCAAATAGAAGGGAACTTAAAGTAGGACAAGCGAACCTAATCTGTATGAAGGGTCCAGATTGGGATCATTGTTGTTGTCCTCGTAATTTGATATAATTATAAAACCGATTTTTTTGGAATGTTTAGTCAAACAATTAAGTAACAAACTGAATCTAAAATTTGACCAGTCACAACACTATTATACAACAAGAGTATTTTCATAATGTTTTGTCAACTCTGACGTTTCTCATCATGGTTGAGTTAGCTGTTATTACGGTCCGTGACAAATCCTTTGATATTTCAGTGACTATTTATTTTTTAAACATAAGACTTTCACCTTTCGCGCACAATATTTATATTATTTTTATAATCACGTTTCCTGTTATTTTCGTACACAATTAGGCAAATATTTGTACAAAAAGTTCTTTTATCATGTTCCTAATTTAAAGAAAATTTTGTAAACATTTTGTAACTTGTGAGCAAAATTCGTAAGAAATTAAAGTTTTCATGAATTAAAACTTCTACCGCCCAACGATATTACTTATAAAAAAAATATTATTTGCCTTGCTTAACTTCATTTTCAAACATCCTCTTTTTGATGAAATGCTAGGTGTTAACCTTTTCTGACTCATATTCGTATTGGGACCCTGGTTTAAAATGTCAATCAAAATCATATAAAATCAAAAATGTTCTCAAACTGATATTTTTTGTCAAATTCGGCAATTTTTATTTTTTATACCAAAGGATCAACCTAACAGTTTCTACAAAAGTACTTGAGTTTCTTAACCCCTATCCACATTTGTTTCTCTTGCCTTATAGTTGCAGAATTATCCGCACAAAAATATGAAGAAGTTATTTAATAGATATACTAAAATAGTTCATTTTCTCGATTCAAGAGATAAAACGAAATATATTTAATGGAATTTTAATGCACATACTTTATTTCAATTATTTTACATTTATTTGGAAGTTCCTTATTAAGAATCACCTCAATTTGGTTAAATTTCCTAGAATTTAATTCAATTCAGTTTATTTTATTTGAATTTACAAAATTTAGCTTAATCGACTTGGAATTTAATTTATTTAAATTCATAAAAATCAACTTCCATTCGCATGAATCTTTAATGATTATATTAAATTAAATTAGTTCAATCTATTTTAATTTACTAGAATTCAATTAAATTTATTTGAATTCAATAGAATTCAGTCAAATTTATTTAAATAAACAAAAATGTACTTTAAATTTTTCTAACAGACTTTGAAACTCACTATAATTTACCTAAATTTATTTTAATTTACTTGAATTAAACGAAATCCATTTGAATTTGTTAAAAATTAGTTCAATCTGTTTGAATTTATTAGAATTAAATTTAATTAATTTGAATTTACTTAAATTCCAATAAATTCATTTGAATTCAGTAGAATTACGTTAAATTTATTTCAATAAAAAAAATGCCCTTGAATTTTCTCTGACTGGAAAGTTATTATATCTTATCATAATTTATTTTAATTTACTTTAATTGATTGGAATTTTTAAAGATCTATATGAATTTTTAACAATTCACTAAAATTCACTTAAATTTACTCGAATTTCCCAGAATTGTATAGGTACCATTGAAACCCGCTAGATTTCGCTAGGATTTATTAGCATCTACTAGATTTACTTGAATTTAGAAGAATTTACTTCAATACTGTATAACACTTCTATTTTCTCTAATTCACTTAAATTTCCTTTTTAATTGCATTTATTTGCATTTACTAGAATTCACTAGATTTGAGCGAATATAGTTAAATTTATCATAATTTACTTGAACACAATCCATATGAAAATGCATTATAATTAAGAAAATTTCGTTTAGGATTATTCTTGTTGATATGATAAGCAAATACACTAGTCAGGAATTTGTGGACAGAAACATTTATTTTCGTCTAAGTCAGTGTTTTTAA
>JAWWLR010000002.1:51443628-51454063 GCA_035041075.1 Acraspis erinacei
GGTCATCACTATTTTTGGCCGTATGCAAATTTTTGGTCCTATGTCAATGTTGGTCCTATGTATATTTTGGCCCATATGTCAATTGTGGGCCCCATGTCAATTTAGGGTCTTATGTCCAATTTTGGGCCCTATAAAAATTTTGAACTATGTTTCCAATTTGAGCCCAAGGCCATTTTGGCCCCACATCAATTTTGGGTCCGATTTTGGCCCTATCTCAAATTTGGATATATGTCCCTTTTTCGCCCCATGTAAATATGGAAACCTATGCTGTTTTCGGCCCTATGTTCATATTGGGCCGTACAACGGACAGACGGACGGACTTTCAACCGAAACTATAGGGGCTTCTGCCCGGGGCTACAGAAAAATAAAAATAAATAGCCAATGGAATTTTTAATTTTGTATTAAAAATTATTTTCTCCTCAAACTGAAATACTAGATGCGCACGCAGCGCGCAATTGCTGATGCTAGTTTGATATCAAGAAGGGATTGATTTATAGAAGTGACTGAGATGGTGGGATTATGGGTCTAAGCACGTGATAGCTGTAAAGTAATTATTTGAGATGATACTGTTATCCTGTTGGTAGGTTTGTAACGCATCGTTAGTAACTTGAGCGTTGTTCGTGCAATTAAAATTGAAATCAGGCATGGGCCCCAGACGTAACTTTTTCTCTGGAATCCCGGACTCCCGAGCGATATTCCTCGCCTAGTTCTAATCTCTAATAAGATTTAAGCATTGGGATTCGTGCATACGTAATCCATGTCGTGTTGGCACGTAAGAACCCCATAAACGGCCAAACATCCGTTACCAGACTGAACGTGTTAACGTATTCACTATTCATAGAGATGCAGCGTTAGTCGGACTAACGATGGATAGCATCTGCATAACTTCTATTTCAATAGCAACTATCGTATACCAACATGTAATCCAATGACTTGGCTTGATTCTCAATTCTTCATCCTTTTCTCATTAAATCGGAACATTAATCATTGTTTCTTTGATAGGTGAGAGCAAGGTGTTAGACAGTTTCAAATTTTAATCCCGTGTGAAAAAACATTCTGGCCCTAGCCCGGCCCAGACTATACTGTCTTGTGTCCAATCTTGACGCTGATCATCTGGTCAGTAGCTTGTGTCTGTTCAGCCGCTTGTTATTTGCTGGTCTGCCACTGCGGTTGGAGGCCGATCTGCAGCTGGCTGGAATCCCTTGAGTTTTTTAATTATTTCGACAAAATCATCATTTTTCAATATAAGTGTATTTAGCTGATCAGCACCAGACCTGGCCCAGACCATAATGTCAAGGTGACAAAGGAAAAAAATCTGGTTTTGGTAGTGTGGATTTCTTATTTATTATAATTTGAGATAACCTGT
The DNA here is from genome assembly GCA_035041075.1 of Acraspis erinacei. Classification (NCBI taxonomy): domain Eukaryota; kingdom Metazoa; phylum Arthropoda; class Insecta; order Hymenoptera; family Cynipidae; genus Acraspis; species Acraspis erinacei. The sequence continues at coordinate 51,444,995 of JAWWLR010000002.1, forward strand.
CACTTTTTCGGAATATTTAAAGTAAAAAATTTCTAAGCGAACTTAGAACTTTTTTTGTTCTGCGATAGCTGAACAGCGCAACTCCTGGGTCGGACTGGAACTAGATAAAGCCACACCTCGGCCACAGCTGACACCAGCCTGCCATGTGATAAATTCAACTTTATTTATATTTTTCAAACATAGTGCTCATACTCATTAAAAAATCTGAACACACATGTTTTACATCAGAAACAATCCTATATTTGAAAGTTGGTCCAAGCTTCCCGTAGAGTTATATTCTACTGCGTGAAGGCAAGTTGGGCGAAGCCGGAGGCATCTTTTTACATTATCGCTGTAAATATTCATAGTGATAAGTTACTGCGTTTTTAAAAACATTTATTTAATCTTCAAATATTTTAATTCTTTAAACAAATTTCATTTGAAAATGTAGACTGTCAATTTACAAGAACTATAAATTATTTGAACAATTTCGATTAAAAATTACGAGTTCGGCCTTTTTTCGACGAGTTAATTTGTTTACGGAGTCAACTAAGAATATCTATTTAATAACTCTTTTCTATCTTGCGTTGTAAATTTAAAAGAACTATTAATTATTTAAACAATTTAAATTTAAAACTTAAGAGTTTGACCTTCTTTCTACGAGTCAATTTCTTTACGGAGTCAAGTAATAATGCGTCTATCCGATGACCCTTTTCTTTGTTGCTTTGGGAATTTCCAAGAACTATTAATTGTTTCAACAATTTCAATTTAGAAATTAAGAGTTTGACCTTTTTTCTACGAGTCAATTTCTTTACGGAGTTAACTGAGAATATCTATACGATGACTGTTTTCTATGTTACTTTGTACATTTCCATGCAAAAACGTGAACAAATAAAAGTTATCAAAGTAAAACTTTTATAAAGATGCCAAGGGGTGCAAAGGATTTCAAAAGATTTCAAGACTTCAATGAGATTTCGCTAAGTTTTAAATATTTCACAAAAATTTCAATGATTTTGCGAAAGGCTTGTATGTTACATTTCCAAGATTTCAATTTTTTTTAATATTCCAAATGCTTCAAAGTTTTCATAAAAACCTCAAAGATGTTTCTAAATTTTCAAACGATTTCACAAGAATTTTAAGGACTTCAGAGATTTCACAAAGATTTCCAAAAGATTTGTACATACCAGATTTCAAGTACGATTTCAAGTACGATTTCAACATATTTCACAAAGATTTCAAAGATTTCATAAAGGTAGTAAAGATTAAAAAATAATTTACTCAACTTTCAAACGATTTCACTAATATTTCAAAATATTTTGATCAATTTAAAAAAAAAATTCAAAGAATTCGCGAAGGCGTGACTTCAACACATTTTAAATTATTTCACAAAGATTTCTAAGATTTCTAAGATTCCAAAATGTTCATAAAGATACCATAGATTTCAAAAGATTTCACTAAGTTCTAGAGATTTCACAAAGATTTCAATGATTTTGCGAAGGCTTGTATACCAGATTTCAAATAATTAAAAACTGTTTACACATATTTCAAATTCAAGGATTTCTTAAAGACCTCAAAGATTTTACTAAGGTCACCAGAAGGATCGTACATACGAAATTTCAAGAATGATTTCAACAGATCTAAAATGATATCACAAATATTTCATAAAGGTAGCAAAGATCCTCAAATATTTAAACAATATAGAAGATTTAAAAAGATTTCACAAATATTTTAAAGATTTCATAAAAATTTCAAAGATTTCGTGAAGGCTTGTATAACAAATTTTAACATATTTCAAAAGCTTTCATAACGACTCTACAAGTATTTTGAAGATTTCAAAAGATTTAAAAGAATTTCACAAAGACTTCAAAAATTCCATAATGATGTCAACGATTTCAAAAGAGCCCACAAATATTTCAGTAAAGTTTCAAATATTTTAGATATATTTCACAAATATTTCATAAATACATTTGAAGCTATCGAAGATTCAATTATTTCTGCAAGGATTTCAAAGATACGTGAAATTGTACTAAGATTTCAAAGATTATATGAATACTGGTACAACAGATTTCAAGTTCGATCATCTGATAAACTCTTTGGCAACAAGACAACAGAAATTGGTAGTTAATTATCTGATATAAAGAATACAATAAGGTGCGGAAATTTCAAAAAGAGTATGTTGGGTGAAATTGTTTATTTTGTGAATTGAACGTGGTGATACTGAATAATATTAAATGTATCGATTATTTTATGTAGTAATAATAATTTCTCAAAATTTTTAGATGTCTTACTTCGAACGCACAGAAAGCCAATAAACAGAAAATCGCACACAACATCTGGAATTTTGTATTATTTCGTTAATTTAAGAGCAATATGTAAAAGCTCAGTTACAAGCGGCAACAATAATATTATAAGATGACAAACAATTTTAAAAATAACGACAAGAGTCATAAATACAAGCTCGACTATGAAACATTTGTTATAATTATTTACTTATTTTATTAGACGATTTTGACCTTCTTACGATCGCACAATATCTTCAGTTCCTTCTTTAGATTTTGAAATTCAAATGTTTGAAAATTAAAAAAGATCGTTCCTGTTTATTCAAATAAAATTTTTTAGCTCAATTTAAATTTTGTTTTGATCTAAAAAAAATATGTTTTTTGGGGTTAAGCTTAAACCAAAGGAACATGTTAACATTCTGCTTCTTCGGAAAAAAAATGTCGCGATTTAAGGATTTTGCGAGCTTGGGATTTTGGATGTTTATGTGAAAGCAAAATAATAAAATGTTTTTAAATTCAAGTTTAAATAATGTTGAGAAACGAACCGGCCTGATTGTGCACTTAAGAAATATTGCTCCATATAGGTATAGATATTTAGATATATAGAAGTATATCCATTTATCTATAGGCGTGTCAAATAAATATATATGTATTGAGAGAAGCCTGCAGAAAACGAGTATTACGTAGTTTTTCATAAATTGGATAAGAAATCTTTGCAGAGAAAAAAAAGAACAACAAAGTCAAGTGTCGCGAAATTAAAGCTGAAGGCAATTTAACGATGAAACAAGTTTTTCCCCCTCGAAGGAGATTTGTAAGTCAAGAAGCGGCTAATTGAGTCGTTTGCTTTAGCGTTACGCTTGGCGCGTTTATTTAGCCTTATCGCGAAATTTCTGAGCGTAGTGGCGTTCAAACAGTAGGAAGGTGATAATAAAATCGAATGGGGAAACAAACGTGGCGTGGATAAAGGTCATTTATTAATTAGCATTTCGAGTGCAGATGCTACACTGCAATAACTGGCTCTATTCCCCTCTTTTTGATAAAGAGATTACACAAGCGTATTTTATGTGCGAGGAACGACGAACAAGATCATCGCGGTTCATTAGCATATAATGTTTGTAAATCCTGAACTCAGATGCTATCTTTTGTGTAAAGAAGTCTTAGTCTAGATCAAGAAGATCAAAAACCATAGTTTTTTTGTTGAAAAAAAATATTTTTTAATTTACTTTTGTTTGTTTTCTTTAAAGGACCTTTCAAAGTTTCAATTATTGGTACTGGTTTCTTTGTCGGTGCTGCTTCATGTAAGAGATCTTTTAAAGGTTCCTTACTTCCTTTGCTGGTACAGGATCCTTGTAAGGTTTCATTCTTAGCACAGATTTCAATCTTCTTTTAGGATCCTGTAACAAACCCTCATTGGTACATTTTTTGGCACAGGATACTGCAAAAGATCCGTTCATGGCACAGATTCCAATGTTCTTAGATATTCCTGTTCAAATTCAATGATTCCTCTTTTGGTGTCAGATCATGTAAATTCCATCTTTGGTAAAGTTTTTTCTGTTGTTGCAAGATTCTTCAAAGATTCCATTGATGGTAAATGTTACAGTAAAAAATATGTCAAAGGTTCATTTGTTGGCACAGAATCCTTTAATGGTATAGAATCCTTTGTTGGATCAGAATGCTTTGTTTATATAGGATCACTTATAGGTTCCATTAACGCTAAAAGTAGCTGTGCTGGTTCAGAATCATTCAATGATTCTGTTATTGGTACAGATACCTTTAAAGGATACTTTAAAGGTTTCTTCGTTGAAACAGGATCCTTCAAAACACCTATTTTTGGTACCGATTCCATTGTACTTATAGCTTCCTACACAGGCTCCTTCAATGTTTTATTTTTGCTACGGGATTCAGGAAAGAATCTATTGTTGGTACACAGGTTCCTTTGTTGTTGCAGGAACCGTCAGATTACTTTTTTGGTAGAGGATACTTCAAAGGTTCCATTCATGATAACGGTGGCTTTGTTGATGCAGAATCTTGCAATGGCTCTGTAATTGATCGATTTCACAGAGTCGTTCAATGGTATTTTTGGTTACTGTGAGAACTGAGAAAGTATTTTTTGTTGGTAGGTACCTTTGTTGATGCACCATCCTTTAAATGTTCAATTGTTGGTACGTGTTCATGTAAATAATCTGTTTCTTTGTTGGTAGAGGATCCTCTGTTGGTGTAGAATTCTTTATAAGTGCAGAATCCTTCAAAGCTTCCATTTTGTTGCATGTTGCTGTTATTGGTCCATCAAAGGTTCTTTCGTGAGTGCAGGATCTTCGAAAGGATTCAATGTTTGTACCGGCTCCTTTTTTTGGTGCAGGATCCTTTAAAAATTCCATTGTTGGTACAGGTACCTTTTTGGTGCCGAATTCTTTGTTGCTAAAAGTTTTTGTAAAGGACACGTCAAAAGCTCCTATATTCGTACGAACTCCTTGAAAGTATCCATTGTTGGCAAGATTTCATTGTTCTTACAGATTTCTTTACCGAAATTTAATTAGTTCCTTTGTTGGCACAGAATGTTTTAAAGGATCCATTCTTAGCTTATATTTAAATTTTCTTACAGATGCCTGAACAGATTGAATGATTACGTTTTTGTTGGTAGATCATACACATACATTAGTTTTGGTATAGGTTGCTCTGTTGAGGCAGCATCCTTCAAATATTTCATTGTTGTCACGTGCTCTTGTAAAGACTCTGTTCATTTGTAGGCACAGAATACTTTAACGGTGCAGAATTCTTTATTGGGTCAGAATCCTTTTTTGGATCCTTGAATCAACAAGATATCTTTCAATGGTTTTGTAATTGGCAAAGGTTCCTATAAGGGATCCGTCAAAGTTTCTTTTGTTGAAAGAAATCAATTTTTGATACAAATACCATTGTTCTTATAGGTTTCTGCACAGGTTCCTTCGATGATTTTATTTATGCTGCGGAATCCGAGAAAGAATCTATTGCTTGTATGGTTCCTTTGTTGTTGCGTATTCCTGTAAAGGACCTGTTCAACTTTCATTTATTGGCACAGATAAATGTGGTTGAGCCTTTTTACTCTAGGCGGGGGCAGGAGAATAAGCTTATAATATTGAGTGACACACTTTGTACATAACATAATAATATTATAGTAAATACAAATTGTACATAAATAATAATAAATTAACAATAAATAGTAAATAATAAATGTATAAAATTCATATTGCCAAAGATTTCACAAATATGATCAAATATTTTTAATATTTCGCAGGAAAATGCTACAAAGATTTCACAAACACTTCAACGATTTCTTAAAAAATTTCAAAGATTTGATAAAGATTTTAAATATTTCGCAAAGATTTCGGATAGCTTCCAAAGATTTCTAAAGACGTAAATTATTACATAAAAATTTCCAATAAATTTCAATAAATTCACAAATATTATCAAATATTTCAGGAACATTTCAAATATTTCGCAGATTCAAAAAGATTTCAGAAAGACAACAAAATCTTTCACCAAAATTTCACAAATATTACCAAGTATTTCAAAAATTTCAGAGATTTCTTCGCAAAGATTTCCAAGGATTCCAGAAAGAATTCAATGATTTCCCAAACATATAAGAGACTTCACAAAGATTAGAACGATTTCCCAAAGGTTGAACAAATGTCGCAAAGATTTCGGATAGATATAACACACAAAAGAGTTTAACTTTCGACCAAGTAATTCAATTGTATTTCCAAAAAATATCAATTATGAACGAGATAGTAGTTGATATTTCAACCAAAAGATATTTTAAGTTTTAATTAAAAACAGTTGAATTCAACCAAAAAATACGAATTTTCAACACGAGTCAAATTTTCAACTAAGAAAGATTTTTCAGAGAAGAGAGAAAATATTTGCATAAAAACGATGTTTTAATTAAGAAAGATAATTTCTTAACCTAAAATTGTATAGCTAAATTTTTAGTTTAAAAATTAATGTTCAGTCCAAGAAATGAATTTTTTACTAAAATGATGTAATATCAAACTAGAATTGTTACATTTTTAGTTAACAATTAATTCTAAACAAACAGAAAGAACAAGAGAAAAAAATTACAAACGAACTGTTGATTTTTCCTGCAAAAAGATCAGTTTCCAGCACAGAAAAATTATTTTCTACTAGAAAGAAGGAAAGAAATAACAAAATACAAGAATGTTAAACCAAATACGGTCAATTATTAACCATAAATAGAATAGTTAAATTTTTAATTTAAAAAATAATTTAAACAACAAAAAACTAATTTTCAACAAAATAATTAGTTAAATACAGTAATATAATATTCGTTTTACAAATGACCCTCACAACAAAATGATATCCTTGGCATATCCCTAGAATATCTCGACAGGATATGAGATATCCTGAAAAACGTCCCAAAAATCTTCCGGGATATCCGTGGCATATTCCAAGGATATCGAGATTTCCGCCCCGTACGATACCCACTCAATGACCTGGGTGGGATATACACAATTTTAGCAATAAAATCCAATATTTCTGAAATGCAAATTTATTAAAATATGTAGAATGAATGAAAACATTAAGAGTCAAAAACATCCGTTTGACAAAAAACCACTTTGTACAAATCTCGAATATTCGGTTTCTTTCAAAATCTATCAGTATGAATAGCAGAAAATTATTACCGCGAATAATTTTTATAACCAATAACAGCCTACTTACATTAAAAAACAAGTAATTTTCTAAAAGTTCAAAAGTTTGCTGTTATTGTATCTGTATAGTCTAAATTGCACAGTGTATAGCTCGAACTTTTCAACGATAAAATCAGTTTTTATGATAAAAAAACACTCAAACTAATATGCACCGCGTTGGCTTGTATAATATAAATGACAATTGATTACAATTCGAGAAATTGTTGACTGTTGTTAAAGTGTCACTTATTACTGCGCGACAGGTTTCTCACACTGACAGCCACGATGGAATTTACCCGAAAGTGATTTTAGAGGGGACCTTGACATTGATGGGATGTCCTAAGGATATTCTGAGATATCATTGGGACATTCCAGGGATATTCCGCCGATATCTCATGCTGTGAGGGGAGGAATAATTTTTTATTAGTTTTACATGTCAATTAAAAAAAATATTAGGTATGGTTTCGAAAAAAATTCCTAACTTTAATGAAAATTCCCTGACATTTCCAGTTTTACATGTAGGATAGACAATAGAGTGTTAAAAAAAAACGTAACATTTTTTGTTCTGATCATACACCACCTAAACTGGTTTTATTTGGTGAAAAAATAAATGCACATTTTGGTTTGATTAAAAGAAAAGCTTGATGCATGGGTACGGAATCTTAAAAAGCCCTAAAATAATTATAACTACTAATTAACGTTAATTTCCTAAAAATAATAAGTGTTTGCCAGGTAAAACAACTGACGTGTAAAATGTTTAAAATGCACAATTAAATATTTCTAAAAATTAAATTAATAAAATAATATTATTTCTGATTAAAGTTATAAATTGTAAATTTATTTAAGAATATATCCCATATTCTAATTACTAATTATAAATTTTTAATTTTTATATAACTAAAAAAAGCGCGCTCTGCGCGAGATTATTATTTCCTTTCTCAGATGCAATTTTTAGATTTAAACATAAACTTAATAACAAAAAAAAGAAAGAAAAGCAAGGACATTGTAAATATTCTGTGAAATCTAATGATTTTTTTTAATAAGAATTGAAATTTTAGACGAGACACACAAACATAATTTTTGGTCCTATTGGGTCAATTGTTTTTCTTCGGCTTCTGGTATCATCAGTTGTTTTTCCTGCCAAATACTGTTCTTTAGGAATATTAACATTAATTAATCTTTATAATCATTTCGGGGCTATTTAAGAACCATGGTTTAAACTTTCTTTTGAAATAAACCAAAAATACACATTTACTTGTTTACTAAATAAAACAAGTTTAGGGAGTGCGTGATAAAAACAAAAAACCTGGTTTCTCAAATCGTATATTGGTTAAAGGTTTATTTTTTGGTACAGTTTTCTGCACTCGTGTAGGATCATGTATCAACTTCGTCAGTGGTTCCGTTGTTGGTACAAGATCCTCTGTTGGTTTTCTTTTGTGAATTCCTGTTAATTATACGTCAAAAGTTCCTTGGTTAGTTCAGGATCCTCAAAAGGTTCTATCGGTGGTACATGTTCCATTGTTCCTGTACAGGACCCTTTTATTATTCCTTGGTTCCCGCAGGATCCTTCAAAACTTAAATTGTTGGTAAATGTTCCTTTGTTGGTGCCGCATCCTTTGATCATAAAGTTTGTTGTAAAGCATCCTTCAAAGGCTCCTTCGTTGATACAGGATCTTTCAAAGTTTCTATCTTTGTTACTGAAATCTGTACAAGCTGCTCTATAGAAATTTCTCAGCTGGATGTATAATAGACTTTGCAATACATAATTTATAAAGCGTAAAATTTATTTTCAAAAATTCTAAGTGAAATGATGCGTGTAAAAGTAATGAAAGCAGTCATAAAGAGCGAAATCGTGTCGTTAATTATCGCACAACATTAACTCGATGGAACTTGTAATGTTTAATCTTTATACTCGTTGAAGAGACTATATAAGGCTGAATTAATTTACAAGGGGACATAATTGAGAAACAGTAATACAGTCGGCACCGTTTTGCTTCAGGAGCATTTGACCAATGAACATTTGACCAAAGGAGCAATCACGACGAATGCATTTAACTTCAATTTAGAAACGCATCGTTAAATTTCTTCTCGAGCTTCTTATTGCCTCGCGCGAATATATATGGTAT
>JAWWLR010000002.1:51454163-51465315 GCA_035041075.1 Acraspis erinacei
CTTTTGTTTATGAGGTACATTCTACGTTTTACGTGTAAGGTGTAATGTAACTCAGCTCGTAATTGTATGTTATTATTGTACGTGTGTGTATAACAATTATTTAAAATGAAAATAATTTGTTTTTCAACTCGTATGTTTTGATTGGGAAAGGCAATTTATTGATAATGAATTTTACGTTCTTTCAGGATGGTTTTCTGTGATATCTGGAAACAATACGACTGGCAATGCAAGGGTGTATCGAAGAGTAGAGTCCCTGGTACGGGCTGGAGTTCCAGCTTTTCTACTTGCAGCGCCTTTAAGAGCATACACACTCACACATTCAAAAATGGGTGAGTAAATTCAATAAAGTTGTAAAAACTTGCAAATGAATGCGTGTGTTTCTGAAAAAGGATTCGTCTTACGATCTCTCTACTAAAAAAAATCTTTAAAAAATCTGTACTAGAAAAAAGCTACTACTTTTTTTAGAAGTAGCTTAGTAGTAGCTTAAGGCAAAAGCACTCGACCGGCAATCGGAAGTTATGTGGTTCATGGGAGTTTGCAGGTTTTAATTAAGTTCATTTTATTTATTATTAGAGCGAATTACAAACCTCTTTGTTTCAAATTCTTTTTATTTCATTAGATTATGCAAAACTTCATTGGAATTTATAAAATTTGACCAAATATTATTTTTGGATTTTACTAAACCACATCTCTAGAATTACATTAAAATGTATAGGATTTTTTTAGGAATTTCTTCAAATCTGTTCATAACTGTAGTGATTCTGTTCAGCTGCATTCAGAATCGAGTGTCATTTTTTTCAGAATTCGCGGATTTTTTTAGAAATCTCCGCTGAATTTAGAAAGAAGCCTGAAAATTACACAAGATTTAGGACGAAGAAATTAAATTCCTGTATTATTTTAAATAATATATTTTTATTAATTTAATTATTTAAGTTGTATTAAGTCAATTTTAAAATATTTTTAAATTAGTTGATTTAGTTAAAATTGGTATATACCTATGATTAGCCCTACGAATTTCTGGACATTCGCAAAAAACACCAGGCTGATATAATGAAAAGGCCAATCCTTATGATTAGTTGAATATAATTATTTGAAAAAAAATTTTCATTAATTAATTATTTATAATTTTAATTATGAGTATTTTCTTTTCAATGTAAATTCAAATGTTTTAAATAAAGTTTAAATATTATTCTAATCATTTTATTAAATTAATAAAATAATATTATTTCTGATTAAAGTTAAAAAATTGTATATTTATTTAAGAATATATCCAATATTCTAATTACTAATTATAAATTTTAATATTTTAATTTTGATACAACTAAAAAAAGCGCGCTCTGCGCGAGATTATTATTTCGTTTCTCAGATGCAATTTTTAGATTTAAACATAAACTTAATAACAAAAAAAGAAGAAAGAAAAGCAAGGAAAATATTTGGGATCATTCATGAAAACTGATATCTTAACTTTAGAAATAATGTAAATATAATGTTTTTGCACAATACATATAGAAAGTCTAACCATTGTATTCGTTTTTAAAAATACGAATTACCGACGAAAAATACTAACTATATTAACTATTATTATTCAAACATTGTAAATATTCTTTGAAATCTAATGATTTTTTAAATAACAATTGAAATTTTAGACGAGACACACAAACATAACAAAATATTGTTTGAGATTGTAAACTTTCTTTATTTGAACCTAATGTTTCTTATTTTAAATTGCCGACTTCCGGTGAAAAATATTAACATAACTTGAAATAGTTAAAAAGATGTGAATCTTCTTTGAGAAATATATATTTTTTAAATTAAAAATACCAACGAGGAAAAGCAACATAATCCGAAAGTTTATTTATAAAAATAGCCTAACATTGTTAAAATATGTGAATCTTTTTTTAAATCTAATTTTTTTAAATTAAATTTTCTTCTTTTCTTATGTCGGAAACTGTTTGGGTTTCATTCAAAAATACCAATAGCTTTCGACTAAAACCACTAATATTATATATCCTTATCGAAAGATTCTTAATCTTGTTCAAATTATAATGTAATTTTTGTTTTAAAAATATCACCTGAAACTTTTAAAAATTACAAATCTTGTTTAAATTACAATAATTTCTGTTTAATCTAAAATGGTTGAAAAATGTTTTATCTTTGAAATCTAATAATATTTGAATAAAAATACCCATTTATGGTGGAAAACGCTAACTCAACCTAAAATTGTTAATAAAGAATCTATAACACAACGTAAAATTAAAAAAAGTTAATTTCTTTTTGACACTTTATGATTTAATATTAAAATTATTCTTTTTCTTATATTATATCTGGCGGAAATTACTATTTTCAATAATGTATTAGATATATTGAAGGTTTTAACGTAACCGCGGAAGAATATTAAAAAGCACAGATACATCTAAATTTCCATAAGGGTTTTTATGAATTTTCTGACTTAACAAAAATTATTTGTAGTCAATTTTCAATATTTCAAATTTAAGATATAAAAAAACATCAAGCAATGAAAAGCTTATCGGGTTTTCAATAACGATCATTGCAAGATTTTCGAGATATATCGTTATACTACTTTTTTAAATAAAATTAATAATAATTAATATTGTAACAGGATAATAAATGGAAAATAAAATAGGTGAAAAATTTAAAAACAGGTGAAAAAGGTGACATCTCGGTATTTCATTCGAATTTCCAGAATTTCAATAAAATTGCAGAAATTTCATTTTAGATAAAAATTCGGAATGAAAATTAATTTTCTCGGAAGATATAATTAGCATCTGGCCAGGTGATCTCATGAAAACTAATAGATTCCAATAAGTCGCGCAGTTGCTCGACTTTAAATGTCAGACAGTGCAACGTTCTTGACCCGAATGCATACCGATGAAACGAGACAGCTTGAAAGTCGTTGCACCATGAAATCGGCTAGCGTTTACACTTTACAGAATAGAAATCTGCCAAATCGATTAGATGCTCGTCAATGCGATAACCACTGAGATTAAACGTTTGTTAAGTGTTGTTTTAGCTAGTCATTATCGTTATTCAGTTCCGGATCTTTGCTCTTTCGATTAACATAGTTGAACAGTTACTCGAGAATCCGAAATCAGGAAATTTAACATAAACCAACGATAATCAGAATATAAATATTTTAAAAACTAAAAGATAATTAGATAATTACTTCTCGTTCTCCCCTAAAGCGATAAGAACATAATTTTACAATTCAAATTTCGCGCCCGAATGAGTTTAAGATTAGAGGTTATGTCAAAGAGTGGCATTCCGCATTTAAGTTGTGGCGCGAAATGCAAATTGCAATATTGTATCTGAATCATTATTAACTTTGCAAAATAAATATCTATGTAATAATTCGAAATTGATGAATAATTGTGAATTGAATTGAAAATTTGTTCATTTTTCAGAAAATGGAAACCTGAGAGCTCATTATACGAAAACGACGATAAGAGCAGGCGAGGTTCTTCGACTCGTAGCTGTCTTTCAGGATACAAAAAAATACAGTTCGATGTCGTTCGCTATTTCCAGTAGTTGTTCAGAAAAGGACCAATACGCTCAATGTCTCGATCCACATGGACGTGAGGTTTTCGCTCCTCTATCAGCAAGAGGAGAATTTTATGCAGTTTGCCAAAACGAAAATGTGGACACTGGGTGTGATGCTGTTCTTTACAAAGTCCATCATCTTGTGAAGAGACAACTTCCCCTTAGAGTGAGTTTGATCCGCAATCGATTCATTAAAATGCGCATGGCGCCCTATTTCGATTATTTCTCGAAACTATCTCGAAATTACTCGAAGCAATTTAATACTATTTTTGGGGGGAATCCCCGTTTATGATTGCATGAAGCTGTCGTTTCTTTTTACTATTTAAAATAAAAAGTCTGAAAACTTTAAGTTTATGAGAAATGTACGTTTACCTAAATAATATATTCAATAATAGTAATCATCAATGGAACAAAGGTTCCCAGTACTTTTCTATACAAAATATAATGTGTAGATTTGTGAGGACTTCTAAAAAAAATACACTTTTTGTTAGAATTTTTAAATTTATCAAGAGAATGAAAACAATTTCTTAAAATTCCTGGGAAAATTTAAACTAATTTTTTATTTTAAAAAATTAATAAATTTGAAGAGAAAATTGACAATGAACTCAAAATATTTTTAATTATTTCCCAAAATTTGGAAAAAGAATGTGAAATGTTTCAAAGCTAAGTTTGTCAATTAACAAGATGACAAAATTGTATAAAAACTTTTAACAAGTTTAAGAGACATTTTGAAGCTTTTGAAAAGATTCAAAATATATTTAAAACATGAATAAATTTTTAAACTTCAAAGTTAAAGTTAAAAGAAGTTAAAAGATAAAAAGTACATTTTGACAATAATAAAAAAATTTCTTCAAATAACTGAGAAAATTTAAACTGATATTTTATTTTGAAAATTTAACTTTAAGAGAATATTCAAAAATACTTCAAAAGATTAGAAAAGATTTATAAAATCACCATAACAGATTCTGGAAGACTTTAAGGCAATTTTTGCAATTTTTCAGAATTTTAAGAAAAAAGAACTCCTGAGTTGAATGTTCAACTTCGTTATGAAAAACCATTTTTTTCTTGAAAATTCATCTCTGTTTGAAATCTTTTTTCTGTTATAAAAGTTAATTTTTTTACTAAGAATTTAAGCATTCCATGTATAGAATCATCAGTTTAGTTACAAATTTATCTCTTTGGTAAAAAGATGAACTATTTTGCTACAAATTTCATTTATTATGGTTAACAATTAATTTCTTTCAGCTGAAAATTCTAAAAATTCCATTCTTGTTTGAAAATTGATGTCTTTTATTTGAAAACTGAACATTTGTTGACTTTTTATTATAGATTAATTTTTTGTTCAAAATTCAACTTTTTCGGCAAAAATGACACTTTCTTGGATGAGGATTCAACTATTTTGTTGAGAATTCGACTTTTTTGGTTGAATCCAACTGGTTTTTTTTTATGCAAATAATTTTTGTTTGAAGTATCAAAATTTTTTGTATAGAATTTATCTTTTTTTGGTTGAAAATTCAACTACTTAGTTGAAAGTTGAACTACTTTGATAAAAATGAATTGTTATTCTTGAAGATTAATTTTGTTGATTGAAATTTTAACTATTTTGTCGAAAAATTATCTTTTATGGTAGAAAATTATTATTCTTGGTAGAAAAGTTGTTTTTTGTTATTCAAAATGCAACTTTATGGTTTTAAGTTGAACTTCTTTGATAAAAATTAATTTTTCTAGTTGAAGACTCATTATTTTAGATATAATTTTCCATCAGTTATCAAAAATATTCTCCTTGCTTCTACTTTCTCCTATTTCAGATAATAAATATTATAAAATATAAAAATGTTGTATTAATATTAATATTAATTTTATAATTAATTTAGAAATTGCGAAACACTTTTGTTTTCAAGTTTAATACAAAAATACAAAATTAATAATAAAATTTGTGTAGGTTCGTTTAATAGCGGGACCACTGCCAGTACCATTACCCCGGGAATATGGAGGTTTAATGCAACTGGAAACTTCAACTCGTGGAGCGATTGTTCTTGGATGTATAGTTCCGGAAAGGCCAGTTTACAATCCGGAAATGCTAGAACTTATGGTCACCGGAAGTGGTGCTCCAAGAGTTAGAAGAGCCCGATTAGGATACCCTTCTGAGGCGAGGTTACTGGCTTCCCCAAAAATGCAGGGGTTACTATCAGCCTGCAGGTAAATCCCGATAAAATATGACAGTCTTTTCATACTACCTATTTTATATTTTTAAAAAGTACTGATTTCAACTTTAATACACAAGAAACAAACTCTTTTAATTTGAATTTCGTGCCAGTTATTTTTTAAACCTTACGTCACTATCAAGACCTGCGCAGTAGAGTTCTGTAGTAAAGACGCATGCGCGACAGTGTTCTCCGAACCCTATGCCTGCGCAATAAGCTTCTATGAAACTTATAGCTGCGCAGTTAGTCAGCAGCCGCTAGGATCGCTAGCTGTCCAAGTCAAAGTTCCGCGACAATTCAAATTGGATAAATGGAAAATTCCTTTTTTACATACAAATTAATAATATAAGTATATAGTTTATTCATAGGAAAAATTAAAAATGTCATATGTTCGGATTAATAATGCAACTGTTTTGTAGAAAAGTCGTATCTTTGGCTTGAAAATTCAACACTTTCGTTGAAATTATTTTTCTTTTTTGACTGAAAAATCTGTTTGGGGGAAACTCCTTTTGTTGAAAACTCTTCTTTTGTGATAGAATTTAACGATTTTCGTTCAAAAAAATCAACTGCTGCTTTGAAAATTTAATTTTTTTTTAACCGAAGAATTAAGGTTTTTTATTTTTGTTTAAAAATGTACCTTTTTTGTTAAAATATCAAATATTACATTTTACTTTGAAAATTTATCTTTATGGTTCAAAAGTTAACTATTTTTGTGAAGATTATTTTTTTTGTAGAAAATTAATTTTTGAATTATTTTTCTAACTAAAAATTAAACTGTTCCATTTTTTGTTAAAAATTGATATTTTCTAGTTAAAACTGCATGTATTTTTTTAATTCTTCTTTGTGAGTAGAATATTATTCTTCTTGTTTGAAAATTTGCCGATTTTATTCTAAAATCTCTTTTTTTTAATTAATTTTTTAGCTGAATATTTAACTATTCCTTTTTAATTTATCTTTTTTAGTTAAATAATCCACTTCTTTCATTGAACATTAAATTCTTTTGTTGAAAAAATATTGTTTATTTAGTTGAAAATTAATTCTTTTAACTCAAAATGTAACTATACCCTTTTTGCTGCAACTTTAACATCTTGTTAAAAATCTTTTTTTTTAATTCAACTTTTTGGTAGAAAATTATTTGTTTGAATGTTCATCTTTTTGGTTGAAAAATTATTTTATTGAAACTTTATTTATTATTTTAATTATTTTTTACTGAAAGTTTAATTATATTCCATATTTGGTTAAAAATGTATCTATTTTAGTTGACAATTCAACTATATGGTTCAAAAGCCACGTATTTTGTACATTTCTTTCTTCTGTTGAAAATTTAACTGTTTTGTTGTAAGATATTTTTTTTCAGAATTAACTTTTTTGCTAAACATTTATTTGATTTTATTTTGGTTGAAAATTGATATTTTTCAGGTAAAAATTTATTTCTTTCGTTATAAGTTGAACTATTTTATTGAAATTTTTTTTTATCTGGAAATTTAACTATTCCATTTTTGGTTATCAATTTAATATTTTAGTTGAAAAATCATGTCTATAGTTTCAAGTTTGCAGGTTTTACTTGAAAATTCAACTATTTGGTAGAAAATTCATTTATTTTGTAAAAAATGTTTCTTTCTAGTAGAAAATTAATCTTTTTGTCTGAAAATTCATTTTTTTATGGAAAATTTTTCTCTTTTTTGAAACTTCGTTTTTTTTGGTTGAAAATTATTTTTTACTGAAAATTTAACTATATTCAAATTTTTGTGGAAAATTCATTATTTTGTTGAAAACTCGTCTTTTTTGGTAGAATATTATTTTTGTTTGTAAACTTCTTCCTTTGGTTGAAAATTAAACTATTTTGTTGCAAGCTCTTTTTTGGTTCAAAATTTAGTTTAAAACTAAAAATTCAACTAATTTTATTTTTGGTTGAAAACTGATCTTTCTTAGCTGAAAATTCATATCTTTCGTTGAAAGTTGAACTATTTGATTGAAAATTCATTTTTTCATCTGCAAATTTAACTATTCCATTTTTTGTTATAAAAGTATTATTTTAGTTTAAAATTCATCCATATAGTTGAAAATTTATTCATTTTATTTAAAAGTTCAAGTATTTGGTTGAAAATTCATTTATTTTGTGGAAATTTTCGCTTTTTAGCAGAAAAATAATCTTTCTATTGAAAAATTAATTTTTTTCGTTAAAAACAGAGAAAGTCATAACAACACGTAAATTAAAAGTTTAAATCACTAGAAAATGATGTAATATTTTTAAAATTCAGAACTTCGCAAGGAAAACTGACCATTAATTAAAATATTAAATTTGTTCCTTTCAAACTGAATGGCATAAACATTTACCTTATTTTATGAATAAGCTCTGAACTTTTATCATTAATTTGTACAAAAAAAGGCACTTTTCATTTGTCAAATTTGAATTTTCGCGGTAATTATTAGCGTAATTTGGGCGCGAAATTCAAATTGCAAAAATTTATTTCTTCAATATTTCTTAAAATAATTCTGTTCTGAAATTTGGAATGTATAGCAGAGCAGTTGGAGATCGAGCAACCGAACCCAGGGTGGCTCCCCTGAAGATGAACTCATCAACCGAGGACTTGAAGGAGATGCACCTGAAGAAAATCAAACCCAAAACCGAAACAAAACCGATTCTCCAAAGTCTCCGGGACGGAATTGGCCAACTGAAAAAGACAACGGTACGTGAGCGAAGCGAAACAAGGCATGCATCATGTTCCGGAAACGGATTCCTCGACAGAATTTCAAAGCTAACGCATGGAAGTCGCAGCAGAAATCCCGCAAAAAAATCGGCCTCCTTCACTTTCGCTGTGCGACCCGAACTTGCCATGAAGGCTCAGGAAAGATATTCGAGTTTGGAACCGGAAACGAGTCAAAATCACTCAAACCTTCACAATTCAAAGCTGCCAGTTCAACGATCGGTCTCCACGAGTGTTCTCGAAGTCTCTGCAGATGTTGAAGTTCAGCCAAATTATTCGAGAGTCCGGGATAGTTTAACTCCTCTGCCTTCGCCTCCGAAACAAACGAAGCAAAAGGCTGAAGATATTTATGCCGAGATTTGTGAAAACTTTGTCGCTGAAGCTAAAGCTGAATCGGCAGAAAAATCCGAGACGAGAATAAAACCTGAGAGAATGGAAGGCAAGGGGAAAATTCAGAGGCAATCTAGAGTTCAGAAATCTCAAATTCAGAAGAAATTGCAGATTCAGAGTGAGAATGAAATAAAATCCGAAGCGGAATTTAAATCACAGACTAAAATCCAACCACTGATTCAGTCTCGGTTTCAAATCGAAATTCAACCGGAAATTCAGCCGAGGTTTCAAATTGAAACTCAGCCGAGGTTTCAAATTGAATCTCAGCCGGAAATTAAGCCCAGGTTTCAATTCGTCACTCATTGTCAGCCAGAAATTAAACCGAGATCTAAACTTGATAATACTCAACCGGAGATCAAACCGAGATTTAAAACTGAAACTCAGCCCGAAATTCAGCCAAGATTTCATATTGAAACAGAACCACAAATTAATCCTCGATTTCAAATTCATCCGCAAGAAAATCATCCAGGGAGTCATGTGATGGCAAGAATCAAAATCATTGTAAAAAGTAAAGAGTCGTACGAAAGTGAGCAAGTAAAAAAAGAAGGACGGTACGTTAATTCGGTGATGATAACTCACAGTGATCCAATTATCAACAGCGATGATAATGTAATATATAACTCGATTTTCTAGACTATTTCGAATTTCTAATGATACCTTTTATTGCAATTCTCTTCTCTTCAATAGACTTGATCTGTATAAACCGATATTTGTATAAAGTATAAACAATATGTAGAAAAAGTATGCTGTACATATTATAATTAACTGTAAGAGTATTATTAAAATTTTCTTCGAGAAAATAATTAGAATGTGTAGTGAACGGCTCAATTTACACGCGAGATGAATATTTGTAAAACGAGATTTTTATAAAGACTTAAAACTTGTAATAAAAAAAAGACAATTAATTATTAGCTTTGGATTTACTTAATTTTTTTCTTTATCTTACAGATTTCCTATTTTTCCTCGACTTGATTTTCTTATTTTTCATCTTACTTTTTAATTTAGATGCCGATATGGGTTTCGGCTTGAACCTTGATTTTGAGTCTTTATTCTGAGTTCCTGCGTTGATGGCGTTCTGCATAATTTCAACTGCCTTCTGCGGTTCTTCATTTATTTTCAGATTGAAATTCATGTCGGGATATTTTCCTGAGAAACCTCGGGGGAAAAGGGGCTTTGATAACATATTTGAGAGTTGATGCCTTTTGGCTTTCAAAGCGCGTTTTATATTCGCCACTTCCTCATTGTCAGACGTAGTGTTTCTGAAAATATAAATTTAAATACAAATATAAATTTCAAGTTAAATATAATAGGGTGTCTACTAAAATCCTGGAAAAAAATCCCT
Organism: Acraspis erinacei; assembly: GCA_035041075.1. Lineage (NCBI taxonomy): Eukaryota > Metazoa > Arthropoda > Insecta > Hymenoptera > Cynipidae > Acraspis > Acraspis erinacei. The sequence continues at coordinate 51,464,366 of JAWWLR010000002.1, forward strand.
GGCACTACCAGGTTTTTTCCAGGTATCATTTTTCATAGTACGGAATCAGTCAATATATTTCGCATTTTTTCAAACAATCAATTCAAAATATGTATAGTTTCGCGCGATTATTAACAAAAAAATGTTCTCCAGTTTCTAGGGATGTGATTCACCAATACAGATCAATTTTCAACTAAATAGTTGAATTTTAAATGAAAAAGATCAGTGTTAAACAAAAAATTTAATAGTTAAATTTTCAGTGAAAATCATTAATTTTCCACCAAATAAAAAATAAAACAATTTTTAACCAAAACAATGAATCTTCAACTGCAATAGATCAACTTTAAATCAAAAAGATAAATTTTCAATAAATGAGTTTAACTTCCAACCAAGTTGTCTCATTTTCAACGAAAAAGATCAATTTACAAATAAAATTATGAAAATTTAATTTAAATACTTGATTTTTCAACCAAAAAGATGAATTTTCAAACAAGAAGATTAATTTTCCACCAAAACAGACGATTATTCAACAAAATACATCAATTTCAAACGAAACAGTTGAATTTTCAACTAAAAAAAGACGAAATTTGAGCCAAATAGTCGGGGTTTGAATTTAAAAATATGAATTGGCAACCAAAAATGTGCAATTTTTAACTAAAATGATGAATCTTGAACTTGAATGGTTGAATTTTTAACCAAAAAGATCATTTTTTAAATAAAATGATGAATATGTCAGTAAAATAATTGAATTTTCAACCAAAAAGATGAATTTTCGAACAAAAAGATTAATTTTCCAACAAAACAGACGATTATTTAACAAGATCCATAAATTTCAAACGAAACATTTGAATTTTCAACTAAAAAAGGCGAAATTTCAACCAAATAGTCGGGGTTTGAATTTAAAAATATGAATTGGCAACCAAAAATGTGCAATTTTTAATTAAAATTATGAATCTTGAGCTTGAATAGTT
>JAWWLR010000002.1:51475110-51489305 GCA_035041075.1 Acraspis erinacei
TTAAACTTTTATAAATTTATATTGCCTCTACTCAACTCAAAGTCATTTTGGTTATTTCTTTGGATTCATTAGAAACGAATTTATTCTTTGATTGCTAATATATTCTGTTAAATTCTTTTGAATTAGTTACAATTCTATGGAAATCAACTGCATTTCTTTACTTTTGGTTTTATGTAAAGGCGAAGAAGAATCTCAACTGCACTTTTTTAATTCATTGCAATCTTCAGAACTCGCTTGAATTCTTTTGAGTTCATTTTCGGTGTTACTGAATTCTTTCAAATTAACGAGGATTGTTTTAAAATTCCTCAAATTCTTCTGAATTCATTTCAATTCTTCTACATTCGATTAAATTAGTTATTTAAATCATTGTATTCTTTTGAATTCAATGTATTCTTTAAATTAGGTAATTTAGGATTTTAACCAACATTTTTAATAAAAACGGGTTAACAAATTAAAAGAAATCATACCTCGTCCAAGCGTTTTGCAGATTCTTGTGTAAAAATCTTTCTCCGTTGGCTCCATCAACAAAACTGTGATTCCTTCCTTCTGAGCTCGTGCAGTTCTTCCACTTCTATGAACGTAACTCTATAAAAATAATTTTAAAAGTTAACCTCTTTTTTCATTTAATACAAATTAAGTGTTTTGTAAATTTAGTAAAAATTATTATAAATTACCTCGGAAGTTCGAGGGACCTGATAATGAATAACGTGCTCGACATTCGGGATATCTAAACCCCTCGCAGCGACATCAGTTGCAATCAAAAGTGCATTCTCATTCGCCTGAAATCTGGAATTAAAATTCAAGTTGTGTCAATGATTTACAATGATTTTTGATATGCGTATTCAGTTATTTTTCTAATCACCTCTCAAGATTTTTCAGTCTTTGCCTCTGGATCATACCTGCATGTAATGGAAAAGGATGACAGCCCAAAATTTCAAAAAGAGTCGCGAGCCTTTTAACGCAACCGATACTATTACAAAATACCAAAGTTCGTCCCTCGTGTCTCTTTAAGAAATAATATAAATAATAATCCTTGTAATCAATCGTGCAGGCGATTCTGCACTCAGTTAAACTGCCAGCAGTTCCTAAAATAAAAATAGTAATATCTCAGCTATCAGGGTGTCTACTCAAATCTTAAAAAAAAATCCCTGAAAATTTCAGGTTTTTTCCAGGTATCTCAAGTTTTTTTCCAGGTATCATACTACAGAGCCGTTATAATATTCCACGTGTTTTAAAAGAATCGACTCGTAATATGTATACAGTTTCACGAGTTTATTATAAATAATGTCTTCTTTTTTTTTTAGTTTCTAGGGATTCAATTAAAATATGTTGTATTTAAAAAGCTTTTAATTTTTTGTACATGATATCCTTAAATATATTAACTCCATCGATTAAATAAATATTAAATAATACTAAAAACGTAACTAATCATTTCTTGAAGTTCTTTATGAAGTCCATGAATTTGAATAATAATTCAAACAAATTTTTATTTTATCTCTCTTAATAATTCAAATGCAGCGCCTATTTAGTAGAAACAATCATAGAATTTTCAACCAAAAAGATTAATTTTCTACCATAAAATACGATTTTACAACAAAATACATGAATCTTTAACTGGAATAGTTGAATTTTAAACAAAAAATATGAACTATCGAATGAAATTGTGAGTCTTCAACTGAAAGAGAATTTTTAATACAAATTACCAATCTTCAACTCGAATAGTTGAATTGTAAACAAAAAAAATTATTTTCTACTACAATCATGTGTCTTTAATTGAAAAAGGTAAATTGTCGACCAAAAATTGAATATTAAATATTCAGTTTGAATAATTAATGTTCAACCCAAGAGATAAATTTTTCAACTAAAATGATGGCATATTCAACTGGAATAGTTAAATTTTCAGGTAAAAAATTCATTTCTAACAACAGCAGAAAACAAACTTCCAACCAAAGTGATGTATTTTTAATAAAAGAGTTTAACTTTTAACCAAGTATTTTTATTCTCAAAAAATGATAAATTTTCAACTATAACGATAAATATACAACCAAGAAGATTAATCTCTACAAAAAATATGAAATTACAAACAAAAGATTAATTTTCCACTAAAAAAAGACGATTTTTCATCAGCAGACATGGATTTTCAATAAAAAGTTGAATTTTGAAGTTAAAAAGATCCAATTTCTGCCAAAAATAGAATAATTCAATTTTCAGTTTTAAAAAATAAGGTATAACTAAAAACATGAATTTTCAACTAAGAGGATGGAATATTTAATTCGAATAGTTACATTTCCAGGTTAAAAAATTAATTGTCAATAAAAAAAACCTAATTTTCAAAAAAAGTGACATTTTGAAACAAAGTGGTAAATTTTCAACTACAATGATGAATCTTCAATTGTAACAGTTGAATTTCTAAAAAAAGACGACTTTTTAACTAAAATGATTAATATTAATCTAGAATAATAGTGTTAACAAAAAAATGTTAACCAAAAAGAATCATTTCTACCAAAAAAGATGAATTTTCAACTAAAAAAGATCATTTTTCAACCATAAAATGGAATAGTTCAATTCTTGGTAAAAAAATTATATTCAACCAAAAAGATGAATTTTAAAATAAAATTATGATTCTTTAACTGGAAAAGTTAAATTTTAAATATAAAAAATCAATTTTAAACTAAAATTATGTGTCTTTAACTGGAATTGTTAAATTTCCAGTTAATAAAATTAGTGTTTAGCTAAAGAGTTGAATTTTCAACTAAAAAAGTCGAATCTTCAACCAAATAGTTTAATTTTAAACTAAGGACGATCAATTTTTAGTTTGAAACATTAATTTTCAATCAAACGGATGAATCTTCAATTCAAATTATAAATCTTTAACTCAGATAGTTGAATTGTAAGCATAAAAGATGAATTTTCAAAAATTTCCAAAAATTAAATTGTTAAATTTTCAGTTAAAAAAAATAGCGTTCAACCAAAAAGAGGAATTTTAAACTAAAGTGATAGAATATTCAACTGAAATAGTTACATCTTCAGTTTCAAAACAAATCATTTTCGACAAAAAATGTCAACAAGATAGTTAATTTTCAACTGGCATAGTTAAATTTGCAGTAAGAAAATTAATTTTTATCCAAAGAAAAAAAGAATTTCCAACCAAATTTACTTACAAAGTTTACATTTTAACAAAATAATTAAATTTTTATTCCAAAAACGATGAATTCTGGACGAAAAACATAGTGGTTAATATTTCAACCAAAAAATTATTTTAATTTATATGCAAAAATATTTGAATTTAACCAAAAAAGAGGACTTTTCAGCATGAGTTAAATTTTCAACTACGAAAGATTTTTCCCTGAAAAAAAGAAAACATTGCGAACAAAATGTTAAATTTCTCAGCAAAAAGATGAATTTTTAACCAAAGTGATTAATTTTCGACAAAAAAAAGAGAATTTTTCATTATTACTCAATTTTATATTGGAATTTAAAAAAAAATTAATCCAGATTTTATATTTACCTTTTTCTTTCGTAACATCGACGATTTTAGGATTTTTAACCTGCAACATTGCAATAACCTTCTGTAATTTTTGTCCTGGAGTCAGCTTAAATATTTTACTTCTCGAGTTATTCTTCTTTTTTATCTTCAGATAATCCGGAATATCATGAACCATTGTCAACGTAGCAGAAAAGACGAAAGTCTGGCGTTCTTTGACTTTCGATTCATCAAGATTTACTTTTTCAATAATCGAATGCAGTTCTTTAAAATGACCTTTCTCCAACATACGATCCGTTTCGTCAATCGCTAAGAATCTACAAAGAAAACATAATTTTTGTATGTCTCAGTATCTATTATTTAAAATAATAATACTTTAATATAGTGATGTAAATATTGTAATATTTTATGATTTAGTAAAATTGACAGCTTCTGAAATGATGAATCTTCAACCAAAAAATACTTTAATTTTCAACCAAACAGTTGAATTTTTAACTAAAACAAAAAAATATAAATTTCTAGAAAGAAGATTTGTTTCTATGAAAAAATATGAATTTTCAACGAAATATTTAAATTTTCATCCAAAGAGATGAATTTTTAACTAAAATTTTGATTCATCAATAAAAAATGAATGTTTAAAAATGCAGTTTAACTTTCACCGAAGTGTTTAATTTGTGAATAAAATTTATGAATTTTTAACAGAGTACTTGAATTTAAAAACAAAAAACATCACATTTCCACCAAAAATGGAAGTTAAATTTTTAGTTCAAAATATTAATTTTCAACAACAACAAAGGCATTTTCAACGAAATAGTTAAATTTTTAACGAAAAAGATTAATTTTTAACTAAAATGTTGAATCATCAATTTCAAAACTGCATTTTTAACAAAGTAGTTCCACTTTCACCCAAGTAGTTAAATTTTCAAACAGAAAAGATTGCTTTTTAACGAACCAAACGCATTTTTCATCAAAAAAGATTAAATTTCTAACAAGAAGATTAATTTTCAACAAAATGTTTCAATTTTCATCCAGAGATGAATTTTCAAATAAAATGATAAATCTTCAATATAAAAATTAATTTTGAACAAAGTAGATCAAATTTCACTGAAGTAATTGAATTTTCAAATAAAAAACATAAATTTTCCATCAAAACTGAAATAGTTACATTTTCGGTGTACAAAATTTATTTTGAACGACAAAAAAAACGGAATTTTTGTGTAAAACGCTAACGTAACCTGCAATGGTTAAAAAAATATGAACCTTTAAAGTCTGATAATTTTTGTTTAAAAATTCTAATTCCTGGTGAAAAAGCCAACACAACCTAAGAATTTTATAAATTTTAAGTCTTCTTTGAAACTTTATGATTTTTTATTAAAATTATTTTTAAATGATTGAAATCTTCGGAGAATCATTGAAATCTTTTAAATCAATTCGAAATCTTTGAGAAAGATAGATATGTATAAGATATGTATATATGTATATATACGATAGATATGTAACATACTTTTAATCTATCAGAGATCTTTGCGAAATATTTCAAACCTTTAATATCTTTGGGAAATCATTGAAATCTTTCTGCAATTCTTGGAAACCTTTGCGAAGAAATCTTAGAAAGTTTGGAAATATTTTTTAAAAAATTTGTAATATTTTTGAAATCTTTGGGAAATATTTTGAAATCTTGCGAAATATTTGGAAATATTTGTGAAATTATTGAAATCGTTGTGAAATGATTGAAATATTTATTTTTGAAATCTAACGGAAATTTTTATGAAATAATTGAATTCTTTGGTGAATTATTTCAAATCTATAAGAAATCTTTCCGAAATCTTGAAACCTTTGACAAATCATTGAAGTCTTTGTAACATCTTTTAGATCTATCCGAAATCGTTTTTGAATATTTGAAAACTGTGAAATCTTTGAGAAATCAATGAATTTTTAGTCATATCTTTATCAAATCTTTCACAAATCTTTAGAAATCTACGAAAAATTAAAAATATTTTTCTTAATATTTGGTAATATTAATGAAATTATGGAAATCTTTGGAATATAATTAAAGTCTTTGTAAAATCTGTTTAACCTATTCGAAATCTTTTCGAAGTATTTAAAAACTATGAAATCTTTCAGAAATCATTGAAGTCTGTAAAATCTTTTGTCTATCTGAAATCTTTGCAACACATTTTAAAACCTTGAAATATTATTGATTAATGAAATTATGGGAATCTTTGGAATATAATTAAAGTCCTTGTAAAATCTGTTTAACCTATTCAAAATCTTTTTGAAGTATTTAAAAACTGTGAAATCTTTGGGAAATCATTTAAATCTTTGGGGAATCATTGAATTCTGTACAATTTTTTAAGCCTATCCGAAATCTTTTCAAAATATTTAAAAACTGTGAAATCTTTCAGAAACCATTTAAATCTTTGGGAAATCATTGAAGTCCTTAAAATCCGTTATGTATATCCGAAATCTTCGCAAAATATTTGAAACCTTTTATAACTTTGGGAAATCACTGAAATCTTTCTGACATCCTTGGTATCCTTTGCGAAGAAATCTTTGAAATTTTGGAAATATTTTTGAAATATTTGTGAAATTTTTTAAATCTTCGGGAAATCATTAATTTCGTTGCAAAATCTTTTAAATCTATCGAAAACCTTTGGATAATATTTGAAAGTGTTATGAAATCATTGAAATATTTGTGCAATTTTTGAAATCGGTCGAAAATGTTTACAAAATAATTGAAATCTTTGGGAAATCATTCATTTATTTATAAAATCTTTTTAATCTATCGAAATATTTTTTTAATATTTGTAAAATTATTGAAATCGTTGGAAAATCATTGAAATATTTATGCAATCTTTGAAATATTTCGAAAATTTTTAAGAAATAATTGAAGGCTTTGTGAATTCTTTAAAATCTATCCGAAATTTTGGCGAAATATTTTTAAACTGTGAAATCCTTGAGAAATCATTATTGTATTTGTAAAATCTTTTAAAGCTATTCAAAATTTTTGCGAAATATTTTTAATCTTTGTGAAATTATTGAAATCGTTGCGAAATCATTGAAATATTTGTGCAATCTTTGAAACGTATCGGAAATTTGTATGAAATACTTGAATTCTTTAAAATTTATCCGAAATCTTGGCGAAATATTCTTAAACTGTGAAAACTTTGAGAAATCATTGAAATCTTCGGGAAATCATTGAAGCCTTTGTAAAATCTTTTAGGTCTATCTGAAATCTTTGCTAAATATTTTTAAACTGTGAAATCTTTGAGAAATCATTAAAATTTTTGTTAAATCTTTTTGAAATCTTTACGAAATATTAAAAAGATTTGGTAACATTTGTGAAAATTGCTCAATCGTTGTGAAATCTTTGGCAATATGAACGTTATAGATGTATTTATTATTATTATTTATGTGCACGTTGTATTTAGTTTAATATTAATATACTATGTACAAAGTATGTCTGTCTGAAAATTAAAATTAGACATCAAAATTACATACTTGATTGAATCGAGTTGACTGAGATGTGGATTTCCCTCGCTCACAAGTTCCCAGAGTCTCCCGGGCGTCGCAATAACAATTTCCGGTCCCTTACTTAAAATTCTTTCTTGTTTAACAGCCGCCATTCCTCCAAGGATGACAGCAATTCTAATATCCGTGTATTTTGCAGCTTTTGTTAAATGATCTTTTATCTGAATCGCCAATTCTCTCGTGGGAGTTAAAATCAAAGCATAGAGTGGCTTCCTCGTATCTTGAAAAACGTCCGTCATTTTCAAATTGTCAATAAATTTCACGCACCCGAATCCTTCCAAATCTTCGGCATCCAAAACCTCGTCCTCATATTCTTCCTGGAACATTTTCAAATCCTGACTATTTCTTCGTCCTTCAATTTCTTCCTCTTTCTCCACTTCGTCAGTATCTTCCAAATTACTCTCTTGGAATTCTCCACTCTTACTGCTCACACTTTTTCTCTCCTTTTTCTTCAATTCCAGAATACCGTTTATGATCGGAATTCCAAAGGCCAGAGTTTTTCCACTTCCAGTTTCCGCTGCCCCGAGAACATCTCTCCTTCCCAAAATTGCAGGAGCCAAAGTCAAAGATTGAATTTGAGTTGGGGACTCGAAATTCTGATCCCGGAGAGCTTTTATTATTACTGGAGGAACCCCAAGTGCAGACCATGCTTCCTCATTTATGTTTGACTCAATTTCGTCAGATTCTGCATTCTCTTTTCTTAAAGTTTCATCCAATTTAGAAATTTTCTTCTCCAACTTTTGGGGCGGTTTTTTCTTCTTCTTTGCTTTTTTACCTTCGGATGGAGAGCGTTTTCTTTTCTTCGTGGAAGGCTCGACTTTTTTTGCTTTTGATTTTAACCGCTTTGTCGACTTGAACAAAAGGGGGTTAATTAATATCTGGTTTATAAAATCTCTTTAAAACTATTTTAAACGATCTGTTAATTACTTTTTCACTGTCACTGGAATTTAAAGAGATGATTTTTCCGTTCTCTAATTTGTAGACAGTCATCTCTTCGATCCCAATCAATCCACCAATTTCAGAATTCACAATTGATCCATCAAATTTTACGGATTTCCACCCGTCGGAATTGTTTTTCTTCTTTTTTGAAAGAGCCATTTTCTTATTTCTGGACTCAGAATTTTTTAAATAAATACAGGGATCACAACTCGAAAAAGGGGAAAAAGAGTAATTTTTTCGCAAAAAAGGAAAATAGGGGGGGGGGCATTAAATTAAACCTTTATTTTTAGATTATGAAAATAAAAACAACTTTTGTATGAGACATTTTATAGTTTTTAGATAATGCTCAATAATTTTTCAAAAGATTTTTGCCATTAAAGAAAGTTTTTTAATTGATATACTTAGGCAGTCGAAAATTTATTTACGGCGATACTCAATTCTCGTAATAATGATTTAATTCTTAAATGTTAAGAGTGCTCAAATATTTTGAGACGAAAACTCTTAAAATTCTTTCAAACCTTTTAAAATAGCTTGAAATATTTAAGATTCTTTGAAATTTTTCTATGTCTTTTATATACTTTGAAATTATTAAAATCGGTAGAGATCCCTTCAAATGAAATTTAAATAATTTCCTAAAATTCTATAGGAATTCGTCAAATCCCTTAAAATCGTTGTAAAACGTAAAAATATATTTTAATATGCAGAAATCATTTGAAATTCTATAACTATAAATTAAGTTAAAATTATTCATCAAATAATTCTGTAAGAAACCATTGAAATAAAATGGACGCGCGCTTTCGCAACCAGGCCCCTAGACTTTTATTTTCAAATACTAAAAACATAATCTATTTCAAAATTCATAACATCAAATTTTGTACATATAATTAGTGTTCTAAAAGTGTTTATGAATCTTCCAGGGGAATACTTAAATTTTCAACAAAAAGGATGAATATTCATCTAGAAAAGACAAAATTCCAACAAAATAGTTGAATTTTTAACTAAAAAATACCATTTTTCAACTAAAAATGGAACAGCTGAATTTTCAGTTAAGAAATTTGATGAATTTTTAACTCAAATTATGAATCTTTAAATGGAATAGTTGAAATTTAAACCAAAAAAGATGAATTTTCAACCAAAAATATCAATTCTTAACCAAGAAGATTAAGTTCTAGAAAAAATACAAATTTTTAATAAAATACATGAATTTTTACATAAAAAAGATAAATTGTCTACCAAAAATTGAACAAATAAATTTAAGGTTACAAAAATTAATGTTAAATGAAAGAGCTGAATTTTCCACTAAGATCATGTAATATTCAATTGAAATTGGTACATTTTCAAAAAAATGTCAATTTTTAGTTGAATTTTCAACTAAAATTATGAATTTTCTACCAAAAAGATCATTTTTTAAATAAAACGATGAATATGTAACTGAAATACTTGATTTAAAAAAAAAACTGAGGAATTTTTCAATAAAATTATGAATCTTCAACTGAAATCATTAAATTTTAAATAAAAAGATGAATTTTTAAATACAAACATAAATCTTCAACTGGATACGTTGAATTTAAAACAAAAAAGATAATTTTTCAACCATGAAAATTAATATCTATAAAATAAACAAATATTAAATTTAAAACAAAATTAGTTCAGTTTTCGGTTAAAAAAATTAGTTTTCAACGAATTTTCAAATAGAAAATATAATTTTTTTAAACTAAAACTTAAATAGTTGAGGGATGGATTTTTTATTTAAATTACGGAATTTTCAACAGGAATAGTTATATTTTCAGGAAAATAAGATTAATCCAGTTTAAAAAATTACGTTCAGAAAAAGAAAATACGAATTTTCAACGAAATAGCTCGTTTTTCAACCAGAAATTAAATTAGTAAGTAATTAAATTATAATTTAAAATTTTCGAATTCAAACAAAAGAATAAGACTTTTCAACATTTTTTGAATTTTCAGCTAAGATTTTTCTGCTAAGAGAAAAAAAAACTTGCAAACAACACGTTGAAATTTCAAGCAAAAAAATAAATTTACAACTAAGAAGATTAATCTGCTACCAAAAAAATTCAACTAAAAACGATAAATTTTCGACAAAAAATAGAATAAATTTTCAGTCCAAAAAATTAATCTCAAACAATAAAAACGGATTTTCAACAAAATAGTCAAATACGGTTATATAAAGCTACTTTTAGAATTGAAGCTTCATTGTTATTAAATTTTATATTGTATTTTTTTAATAAAACTTCTGAAAAATCCCTATTTTTCAGGTTATCAACAAAAAGGTTTACAAAAATGTTTGCTACAAACAGTAGCATATTCTTGTTTTGAGTAGAAAAAAAATATATATATATTTTTGGGTTGAAATATTAACTATTGCATTTTTTGTTAAGAATTAATCTTTTTGTTTGAATTCAACAGTTTTTATTAAAATTTTAAATATGGTTTGGTTGAATATCAATTATTGTTTGTTTTATTTGAAAAATGGTATTTTATTGTTGAAAATTTAACTAATTGGTTGAAATGTTAACTTCTTTGTTACAATATCATCTTTTTGTTTTTTTGAAGATTTATCATTTTAGTTGATTTTTTTAAAATGAAAATTTAAATATTCTATTTATCGTTGAAAATTTATTCTTTTTAGTTGAAAATTCAATAATTTATATTTAAAGCTTTATAAATTAAATTGAATATACTACCGACGTTTATTTTATTCAAAAGAATTAATTCCCCTATTTTAGTGAAAAATATATTTATTTGTATGGTAATTGGTTGAAAGTCGAACTCAGTTGTTAAGATTCTTTCTTTGTTGAAGACACATCATTTTATTGAAAATATATATTTTTTAACTGAAAATTCAACTACTCTATTTTCAGTTGAATATGTATTCAATTTATTTGAAAATTCAGCTAATTGGTTTAAAACTCATTGATTTTTGGGAGAACAAATTTTGTGTAGAAAATTAATCTTTTTGGTTGAAAATTCACCTTTTTAGTCGAAAAATCAACTAATTTGCTAAAAATTTATCTATTTTGTCGAAAATTCTATATAGTTATTTGAAACGTCTTAAATTCAATATCAAGTTTGTTGACAGCTGTCACACAAAAATAGATAAAATTCGAGCTGTTCCTATGTTTCCTTTTGAATTTTCTGCTATTGGAACGAAAAAAGTGCAGCTATTCAAAATGTAGATTTCATATTTTTGTTATGAAATATATAAAATTCAAAAAAATACCCATAGTATCTTATGTATTTTAGGTAGGTTCCGGTTTGTGTTTCTTCAATCTCCAATAAATTGTACAAAGTTTGAGCTTCGAGTGTTTCCAACCCTGCGGCTCTAATAACTTTTATTTTATTTTTTCACAGAATGAATTTGACTTTTTCGTGTTAAAATAACCCGTCGAATTGGAATATCTCAACCATATAATTGTAAAATTCATTGCTAGTTGGACTCTTACAAATTTTCGTAAACTTACTCCGATAAACGAGGGTCCTTTTATTTACATCCACCAGAGATGTAAAATTGTCAAGAATGTAAAAGAATGTAAAAGTGTCAGGAATTTAAAGGTTTTAAATTAAATATATTATAGTAGTCAAATTTATTTATATTAAAAGAATTTATTTTCCTATTTTCGTGAAAAAATTCTTTATATCGCCTGTTCTTTGGACTAAAGTTAATTTTGTTGTTGAAAATGTTGTGAACTTTCTTGATTTATCTATTGAAATATTTAAATTCTGCATATGTAAATTTCTACGAAAATAACTCAAGTAAATACAAATGAAAATTCAATACAAAAATATAATTGTGGATAACCTGCAAAAATTTTGAAATAAAACGAGAAATATTAGAGGTTAGGTCACATGGTGCACAATTTTACACATTTTAAAAATAATTCAATGAAATTTTAAACCATATTCTTAAATATTACTCACAAATTTACTTGTCAGATATACTCTATTCACTTTTATCTCTTGTTTTACTATAAAATTACTTATGTTCTCCGAAATCAACCTCGACACCGGGACAACATTTTTCTACACACCCGGTAGTAAATCTAGAAACCAGCCCCATGCATCGCCCCCACTCTTTCTCTTCACCTAGCATCCGGAAGGGTATCGTAGTTTAAATAAATCCAATAGATGGCGCTCCTATCAGGTAGGCCTGTCTTTGCATTGTTATGTAGAGCAAAAATACTAAAATTCATTAAAAACTTGATACCTTTAATGAATATAAAAAGAAGAACAAAGTTTTCAGTTACACGAAGAGAAGCTGTAATTAGTAATCCAAAAAAATTAATGAAAACATGTAATTTATTATTAGGAAAATTGAATTAATCAATACAATTAATTGTATTCATATTTTTCTATTGCTTTTTTTGTTAATATAATGTAATTAATTGTATAAAAAATTGTAATTGTTGAAAATATCAAATATTGATTGATAATATTACTTAACTTATACTAATAGTAATAATAATATTTAAAACTTAACAATCAGCCGGGAAAGACCCGAGAAAAAAACTGGAAATTACCGGGATTTGAATTAATTTTTACTTGATCTACAGTTGCAGGGCATATGAGTGAAAATAATTATCGTTTTTATTTTATAAAAGGGAGTTGGTAAATAAATCAAATTTCCCTTGGGACAAGGAATTTTTTATATAGAACAGGGACTTTTTAAAATTAAAACTGGGATATAGAAGAAAGGAGTTTAAAAAACCCTGTTCCATGTCAAAATTCATCACAATTTAAAAGTTCCTTCTTTCGAAATTTAAAGAAAGAGAGTTCAAAAACGGTAAATATCCTATTCAAAGTGATTTCAATGAGAAAAATGTGTAAAGTTCATTATAACTTGTAGCCGATTAAATTATTTATTGTGTTGAAAGTTTTTTTTTTTAATTATCAGTGTGTAATAATGGGATAAAAATGTGTAGCTCCAGGCTGTATTTCAGAGTGTAAAAGAACCAGCTCATTTTTTAACCAAACAGACGAATATTTAATCAAAATGATGAATCTTCAATTAAAAAAAATAATAAATTTCAACAAACGAGTTTATTTTTCAACCAAGTTTTATTTCAAACCTAAAAGATTAATTTTAATGTAAAATGATGAATGTTTAACTGAAATACTAGGATTTTTAACCAAAAAGAATAATTTTTAAATAAGGAGATTAACTTTTAAAAAACGCATTTTCTACAAAAAAGTAGGCTTTTAACAACATACGTGAATTGTCAACGAAATAAATGAATTTTCAATATAAAAAGACAAATTTATATCCAAATTGTTCAACTTTAAAAAAATTGATTTTAAACAAACTAGTTACCTTTTTAAAAATATATGAATTTACAATTAATATGCTTAATCTTCCATCAATAAAATTAATTTTTAGCAAGAGTTCAGCTTTTAACCGCAAGTAGTTGAAGTTTTAAGAAAAAAAGTTAAATTCTTAACTAAAAATTTTAAAAAATTATATTAATATTTAGAAATATTAACTTTTCGAAATACTACTTCTACTTTCCATAAACTACTTGAAGCACTCTCTTTTTTTAAATTTCAGAAGAAGGAACTTTTAAATCGTGCTGAATTTTGACTTGGAACAAGGATTTTTGAATTTTTTAAATAAATAAATTTGGGATTTAGAAGAAAGGAGTTCTTTTATTTTAAATCACAGTTTTAATTCTTTAAAAAATTCCCATTCCATGTCAAATATTCCTTGCCCCAAGGGAAATTATATTTCTTTGCCAAAACTCCCTGTGATAAAATAAAAACGATAATTATGTTCACTCATATGCTCTGCAACTGTAGATAAAGTAAAAATTACTTTTGAAAATTGACAAAAATTAATAAAATATTGAGAACTTGAATTCTGCTGAGATCAGAAGTAAATTCCCGGTTTTTTAATTCAATTCCCGGATTTTTCCTGGTTTTCCATTAAAGTTGCTACCCTGATTATAAATGAATTATATATAAATATATATTTTCTAGAGCTTGCAAATGTCTAGATGAATTAATAAAAAATAATATTATAAGGCTAATTGTTAATTTTTTAATATTATCATTGCTATTATTATTAGTTAAGTAATAACATCAATCAATGTTAGAAATTCAAACAATTAATTGTTAATAAAATTAATTAATAAAATTAGAAAAATGAACAATAGAAAAATATTAATACAATGCAAACTTTTTTCAAAATACTCGTCTTTAAATTCAATTCTCCTAATATTAAATTACATGT
>JAWWLR010000002.1:51494485-51516968 GCA_035041075.1 Acraspis erinacei
TTGAACACTCAAGTTTTTTTGACGGTTTGGCTAAAATAAACTAACGTGAAGCCACTCCATAGAACTTGAATTTATTACAAAACAAACACGCCAACGATTTTTTGTTTTGTTTCACGCAATTTTTAAATTGAAATATAAAATCAATATGAAAAAAAAGTTTTTATAATTCATAGTATCCATTATTTGAAATTATAGAAAAGCAAGGACAATGAATCCGTCGCATTTTTGTTTAAAAATCTTTTTTTTTTTTGTTTAAAATTCTGTATTTTTTTGTTCTCAATTAATTTTTTTAATTTGAAAATTAACTATTCCAGTTAAAGATTCATTATATTTGTGAAAATTAATCTCGCTGGTAGAAAATTTAACTACTTTATTGAAATTTATTATTATTTTGTTAAAAAATTACTTTTTCAAACTAAAAATGTAACTATATTTCTTTTTTGGTCCAACAATTTAGGCGACATTTTTTTCTTTCTTCGCTGAAAAATCTGTATTTGTTGAAAATTCGTCTTTTTGTTAGAAAATTAATTTTGGCGGGTGGAAGATTCAACTGTTTTGTAGAAGATTAATTTTTTTTTTTTTTTTTTATTTAAAGTAGACTTACCTTATTAACAATTTATTTTCTTGTTTTCCGAATTGCAGATTTGTCATTTTAATTGAAAATTCATCTCTGCTTGAAAATTCAACTAATTGGTTTAATGTTTTTTTTTTTACTAAAATTTTTTTTTTTAGTTGGAAACGGTTGAAAATTTTTCGTTTTGGTGAAGAATTCATCTCTGATTGAAATGTATCTATATATATTTTGTTAAAAAATCATCCTTTTTCATTGAAAACTCAATTTTTTGTTGAACATTCATCAATTTGGACAGAATATTCGTCCTTTTGGATTTAAAACTCATATTTTTTATCCAGAATTAAATTGTCTTCTAAAAAATACAATTATTTCATTGTTGTTAAGGTTGAAGAAATAAGATACTTAAAAATATTTTAGATTTAAGCGTCATGATTTTTCACCGTGATAGAATAAAAAATCACTTGGAAAAATGTATTTTTTTGTCCTGCTAAACCTAGAAAAGTTCTGCAATTTTTTGTTTAGCGTAACCCGAAGTTGTTAGAAATTTATGAACTTTTAAAATTCAAAAATTCTTGTTTAAAGAATCGACTTCCTGTGGAAAAACTCGAATATAACCGGAAACTGTTAAAAATGGCTAAACTTTTGCAAAGATTAATGATTCTTGTTTAAAAATATCAATTTTAGGCGTAAAATTCTAACATAGCCTAAAATTTTTGAAAAAATTATGAACCGAAAAACGCAATTTATTGAAAAAATGTAATCTTTGTAATGAAAAAATTGATGAGTCTTTTTGAGTGAATAAAAACGAACACAACCTAGATATTTTTTTAAATTTTGAGTCTTAGAAACTTAATGATTTCATATCCTTTTTTTAAATACTAATTTCGTAAAAAAATCACTATCTAAAAAGCATATCTAATGTTTACAATAATTTTTTAGGTAATTTGTAGATTAAATTTTCGAATTTAAGATGTAAAACAATTTTTAAAAATTCTAAAATTTTGTGTAACCTTTTAAAATTACATGTCTCAAATCCTTATAGATTCAAAATTTTATATTATTAATTTAGATATTTTTCAATACTTAAGTTGTTAATTTCATCATTCTGAAAATTCAAAGCGTAGCAAAGTTTTTTTCAAATTACGATTCAAAGTTTATGGGCTTATGAAATTTAGGTTTATAGTCTTAAAACAACTTCAATTTTTAAAGCGTTTTGATTTAATTTGTCCAAAAACGTGAAATTGCGAGCAAAGCATAAAAAACGTTTCCATAAAAAATCGTTTACAACTTAAAGCGTCTAAATTTACAAACGAAAAACATTCAAAATTGTATAATTAAAAAGTAGAAGCCACCCAAATTCAAGACTTTTTTTAAACACTGTGTTACTTTAAAATTCTCTAATATATCATTTTTCATTGAAATTATTCTTTAAATGTTTTGATATTAAAATTCCCAAAAATTGATTTAAAGAATATCCAATTTTAAACTTTTTTATTTTAAAATTACTTAGCTACAAAGGATTTTAATTGAACGTTGTACAATTTTGGTTTCACATTTTAAAGTTTTTTAATTTCTCTAATTTATAAAATTTCATTGAAATTATTCCGCAAAACTTTTCAATTCGAAATTTGTCTCATTTATTAAGGATTTGACCTTCATATCCATGACTTGCATCGTTATTTATTAAGGATTTTTATTGGAAATTGTTTAATTCTGGACATTATACAAATTTGAATTATTCAAAAAAGAATCAAATAATTTCGAATTTTGTTAATATGACTTTTTTAAAGATTGAATCAATTCAAATATATTTATAATTTTTTCTTCAGATTTCCTTTTCACAACGAGAAACTGTTGCAATCCTGGCTCTCACAGATAAATCAGGATAATTTCTCGCCAGCCTCTCAAGATCAAATATGCAGCACGCATTTTTTAATCGAAGACATCGAGCCGTCTTCGATTGGACGATATCCGATTTTAAAACCGGATGCAACACCGACCGTCTTCCCAGAACGAAAAAAAGATCCTGGGCCCGCTATAAAACCAGTGAAAGATACAAAGCCCAAAATTATCAAATCAGAAATAAAGCCAGCAGTGAAAGAGACAACAAAGCCTAAAATTATAAAATCAGAAATAAAGCCAGCAGCGAAAAAGTCACCGAGTGTGACCAAATTTGAGACGATTATAGTTCCAGAACCTTCGAATTCACCGGAAATTACAATTGTGTCGCCACCAGCAAAAATGCAAACGAAGCCGTCGATAATTCAAAGGAAGCCGGCGATAATCCAAAGGAAGCCGGCGGTAGTTCCTCAAACAGTTGTTCAGCTTCCCAACAAACCTGCAATTCAAGCGACGCAAATAATTACCTCGCCGATTCAGATACCAACGCGAGGAATTCCGATACAGCCGAAACCGATTCAGATTCAAAAAATCCAGTTCCATCCGAACATTCAACTTCAGCAAGGCAAGCCGCAATTTATTCAATTTCAGGGAAAGCATTATCAGATTCAGCAACAATCTCCTATTCAGATTCAGCAGCAATCACCTGTTCAAATTCAGCAAAATTCGCCAATTCAAATTCAAACTCCTGTTCAAGTCCACCAGAAATCACCTATTATTCAGCAGAAATCTCCGATCAATATTCAGCAGCAGTCGCCAATTCTGATTCCGCAGAATCCGATGCTTCAATTCCAGCAGTCAGTTCAACCAAACGGGAAATTAATTCCATTGAAGCAGATTAATGTGGCCGAGCTGCAAGAGATTTTGGCGAAATCGAACAATGTACAGAAGGATGTAAAAGATGGGGAGGTGAAGAAAGCAACTTCGGTTCTGAAACCGAATATTTTAGCGAAGAAGATTGTCAATGCAAACACGAGTTTGACGGGTTCGAGTCCTGACAATAAGAGACCGATTTTGCGAATACAGATTAACAAGCTCAATGACGAGGGGAGTAAAAAGCTGGGATCGACGAGTAAAGAAAATGCGACGAAGGTGATTAGGACGAAACCGGAGGAGGTGCAAATCAAGGCTTTGAACAAATCTGTCATTTTTAGATTGGAACCATCAGGGCAAATTGTGGTGGAGACTGTAGAGACGAAGGATGGAGTACAGAAGGTAGTGCAGAAAGTAGAACCAAAAGTTATTAATCGACCAGTTCCAAGGCCGGTAGAGGTGAAACAGAAACCGTTAGAGGTGAAACAGAAACCGGTCGAGGTAAAACCGAAGCCGGTCGAGGTAAAACCGAAGCCAGTTGAGGTAAAGCCGAAGCCAGTCGAGGTAAAACAGAAGCCGGCAGAGGTACAACAGAAGCCGGCAGAGGTGGAACCAATGCCGATAGAGGTAGAGCCGATAGAGGTAGAGCCGATGCCGATAGAGACGGAGCCGATGCCGGTAGAGGTGGAACCGACGCCGATAGAGGTGAAACAAAGGCCGGAAGATGTGAAACAGAGGCCGGAAGAGGTGAAACAGTAAGTCTAAATTTTTTTCTATTTCTTTTTTTTTACGAATTGCTCGAACAGTTTGATGAAATTGAAATGTTAGAAAGTGTATTTTCAGAGTGGCCCCTGGACCGCGAATCTTTTGCGACCGGAAAATGGCAGTGAATTTATTTTTTTACCGTGAATTTTACAAATTTATAGAAAAAAATCCGTCCAACTCTGATTTCAAATGTTTTTTAAATAATTAGTTAATTATTGTGATAAAATTGAGTTTAGAATGCGTTATTTCAAAATCTTTTACTTTGAAAATTTTCCATTTTGGTTTTTTAATTATATATTTAAATTAAAAGAATTTTAAAATGCAGTTTTAAATACTTAAACTTAAGATTTTTGATGACACACATTTTTAGTTGATCAACTGTGAATATGAATTAATTAATGCTTTTTCGGCATCAGTTCACAATTTTAGAATTTCCAGATTTTAACGTTAAAAACTAAATTGTTTAAATTCAAAAGCCTCAAAGAAATGTAAACGCATTATTTAAAGTTTATGCAATTTGAAATTTTGCAATGAAAAACAAAAAAAGCAAACTTTGAATGTTACAATTTTATTGTTTTATTTAACCAAATTTAATTCTTAAGTCGAATTGTTGAATTTTGGTGCATAAATAACAATTGAACACCTATTATTCGTAGAAAAAATCGAGTAAGTTGAAGAGATATTTAGAAGATTTAAAAAATTTCAAATTAATTCAAATTTTGAAATGATTATAAATAATGCAAGTAGCCCATGGCCTAATTTTAAACAAAATTGAGATTTTTGCAGATTTCGAAGAAAAATGTAGAGTATTTTAAAGAATTTTAACAGGATTCAAAAGAATAATAACATTTTTTAAGATTGCTAGGAAAATTGAAAATGATTATTTATTTTGAAAAATTATTTGAAATTCAAATCATTTTAAAATATATTTAGAAGTTGTGAAAAACTTTAAATAATATTTTTAAATTTGAAAAAATTTGAAACAACATGTGGATGTTTCAAGATCTCGAAATAAAATTTCGAAGCATTTTCAGGATTTTAAAACTATTTAAAATTAAAATAATTTAGCTTTTAATTTGAACAGGGAATTTTAAATATTTTACAAATTTATTGGTGGAACTGGAATTTATCCATAATAATAATAATTCTGTCTTGGAACCGGGAATGTTCAACTTTTAACGAATTCCGAGGTACTGAAAATTTTCTAAAAGGTACAAAATTCTGAATTGAAATAGGAAATTTTTCCACTGAATTCTAATTCTGAGTTGAAACGGGATATTTTCCAAACAAAAATTAAAATTATTAATTGGATCAGGGAATTTTACAAAAGATTCTAATTCTTGCAATTATTTGAAATGAAGAATTTTCGAAAAGAATAAAAATTCAGGATTTGAGCAGGGGATTTTTCGAAAGCAATTAAAATTCCGGATTTAAACAGGAATTTTTAACTTTTAACCAATTCTGAGCTGGATTTAGAATTTAAAATTGCTTTAAAATGGTA
Source organism: Acraspis erinacei (assembly GCA_035041075.1). Lineage (NCBI taxonomy): Eukaryota > Metazoa > Arthropoda > Insecta > Hymenoptera > Cynipidae > Acraspis > Acraspis erinacei. Next base: position 51,500,038 of record JAWWLR010000002.1, read on the forward strand.
TGATTCTGAACTCTACAATTTATAAAAGTTTAAAATTTGTGATTTGTCAGTTAAACTTCAATTTTCAAAGTTTAAAATTCAAGAGTTTCACTTTAAATGCTTTCATTTGCATTTCAATTGTTATTACTTCGAATGGAACCATTTCTAGATTAGTCTTCGATTTTTTAAATTTCATTGCCCCTGAAAAATGTTTGAGAATCGGGAAATGACCGGGAATTCTTTTCTTTGATTAAAACGGACACTCTGAATTTACACTGCGTAATTAAAAAACCTTTTACTTCCAAAATTTTCCATTTTAGATTTTTATTTTTAAGCTTACATTTTTAATTCAACGAATTTTAAATTGGTGTCTTGAAGACTTGAACAATTAAAAATTAACAGCGTTTGAAGTTGCAAATTTTTTATATAAGATATTTTAATTTTATCAACTGTAAATATATATAAATTCTTTTTTTAATGGATTTGTATTTTAAATATTGAAAATTGAATAATAATTGATTTGACGAAAAGATTTTAAATCCGCTAAAGATTTAAGAATTTCCATATTTTAACGAAAAATGTTTCATTTGTAAGTGCAATTGATGAATTTTGATGTTTAAATAACAATTGAACACTTATTATTTGTAAAAAAAATTGATTAATTTTAAGAGATATGTAGAAGTTTTTTAAAGATTCAGAATTATCATGCATATTTTTAAAAATTTCCTTAAAATGTTTCAGATTATTTTCTGACAATTTTAATATAAGAGTTCATTTGTTATTTATACTTCAAAATTTAAAGATAATTTTAAAAAATTTGGAGCATCCATCAAAACTTTATGAAAAATTTAATTCATTTTAAAAGATATAAAAATTCTAGAAAAATTTCAAAAATAATTTTAATCTTGAAAAAATTTTTAAAAAACTTCTAGATTTTTTTTTAAAATAAAATTTTGAAGCTTTTCAACGATGTTTAAACTGTTTACAATCAAAAAATTTAACTTCTAATTCAGGAAATGTTCCGTTAAAAAAATTCCATTTTCCAATGTTTATTGTTTCTAATTAAAAATTCCTTTAATTAATATAATTTTGAAAATTTTAAAGTTAATTGATTTATTTTTTAATTTAGAGCATTGAAAATGATAACGTGGATTTATATATTTGGAAATGAATCTGAATTTCTAAACTTTGCAGTTTGAAATTTTAATTAAATTTCTTAATTTTTAATTTAATTTTTTAAGTTTATATTTTAAAACTTTTCAAGTTAAAAGTGCTAATATTGTATACGTGTAAATTATTGAGAATTTGAATTAAAAATTTTTTTAAATAAAAACTTATAGGCTTCAATTTTAAAAGTTCGAAATTCAACAATTCCACTTTGCGAACCCTTAACTGACCGGGAATTTATTTTTTCGATTAATATGGCCACCCTGATTTTTGTTCAATTTTTGTTTTTAATTTTATATGTAAGGTCTTTAAATTGATTTGAAATTAAAAAATTAAAAATTGAGTTCAAAGTAAAATTCGATGGAAATTAAACTATCTGAAATTGATACATCAGTAAATGGACAATTTTATGTCATTTTAAGTGGTTAAAATTTCAAGGTTCTGAATTTTCATGAAAAGCGCTCAATTTTTAATTTTTTCCTTTTATAGGTTTTATTTATAAATGAAAATTGAATTGCTTAAATTTTTGAAAGTATTATTAGCAACTTAAAAATGATTAAGTTTAAATTTACTACAAATAATTGAAATTTTAAAGGGTTTCAGTATAAAACAGTTTTAGTATCACAATTTTTAGTTCCTAACATTTTTTCCAGTTTTAAATGAAGATCGTTTTCGTTTAAGTTTCAACTTTCGGGAGTAAAAGTTTTAATGTTAACATGTAATTTTATTATTTCCTGGCAATTTAAAATACTAGAATTTCAGAAGCTTTCCTTTTGAAAGATTCAATTTGGTTTTCAATATTAAATTGTCAAATTTTAATCGCTTTGGATTCAAGTTATTCAAATTTAAAAGTGTTCAATCTTTAATTATTTAATTTTGAACGCTTTTAAATATCAAGAATACAATTTCAATTCCTCTGGATTTTAAATTAACCAGTTTCTAAAATTTGAATCTTAAATATTGAATTTTTAACATTTTGAACCTTTCATAGTTTAAACATTTTAATCTAAAATCATGCTACAATTACACACTTCAATTCCTTTTTCTAATTAAAATTTCAAAAATCGTTAGTATATTTGTTTAAATTGCAGACGCTTTCAATTCGAAATTATTTTTAAAATTATTTAAAACCTTATATTAAAAAATTTGTATAATAATTAATTTTTAAATTTGCAAATTTTCACAGTAAATGCGCGCGCATTTACTGCCAGTGTGGAATAAAACTCATCTTTGTATTTTCCTTTATTAGACACAACAATCTCATTATCCTTCTTATTATATGATTGACAGTCAATCAATTTCTTGCAACAAGGTTTGCTGATATTTATCTACTTCCGCAATTGATAATATATGTGCAAAAACTCTGTGCTCTGAATTTAAATATTCTTTCAAGTGTACTTATTTTTATTGACAATAGCAATTTTATATGAAAAACACTTAAATTACAATACATTTTTGAATCTTCATTGACATCCAACGATTTTAAATAAAGGCACGATTTCGGGTATAAAACGCCCTATGGTACCCTATGCCACTTTTCTTTTAATAAATGAACTTCTAAGGCATTTTCAAGAGCTTTTAATTTGAAATGTTTTAGGTAATTTGAAAAGCTTCCAAGAAATTATAATGTTATTAATTTGTGGGTATTTCAAAGATTTAATCAAGATGTCACCCGATTTTATACTATTTTAATGGATTTTAAAGTATTGTTTCATGAGAATTGAGGTGTTTTGTAGGATTTCAAAGGGTTTTAAATATTTTAGGGAAATTTTTTAAAGATTCTTAGAAATTTTTTATTGATTTTGATTATTTGAAGGGACTTCAAAGTGGTTGCAATATTTAAGGATAAAGAATTTTCGAGAATTTTCGGAAGATATGAAATGATTTTACACGATCTGTAAGGTTTTAAGATATTTGAAAAGATTTCGAGAGGAGAGGTATTTTGTAGGTTTTTAAAGATTAGAAATTATTTTTGGAATTTAACCTGAAATCTTATCAATTTATCCTGAAATATTTTAATTCTTTGAATTCCTTATGAATTTTAATAAATTTACTCAATTTATACCTAATTCAGTTGATTTTTTTGTAATTTTTATTTAATTGACACTAAGTATCAATTGATAAAATGATCAAAGAATTACAAATATTACAAAATATATTTTTTTAAATACCTTGGCATTTTGAAGAGCTCAAAAAATGTGAAAGGATTAAAAAATATTTTAAAGGATTTTAAATATTTCATGTTATTTTAAATTATTACAAAGAATTTTTTTATTGATTTCAGTAATTTAATGGGACTTTAAAGGATTTTAAACATTTAAGGGTATTGTAGAAAATTCCGAGGCGTTTTTAACGGCTTTAAAAAGTTTCAAGGGAATTAAAAAGATATCAAAGGATTTGAAATAGTTTAGGAAATTTTAAAAGATTCTCAGAATTTTTTTGTTTGTTTCAATAGTTTGAAGGGATTTCAAAGACTTTGAAATATTTTAAGGTATTTTAAGAATCCAAAACATTTTGAAGAGGCTTAAACAATTTCAAGGGATTTACAATGGTTTTAATTATTTTGAAGGATTTTAAGGGATTTTAATAATTTAATGGATTTCAAAGGATTTATTCACTCGAAGTGAGAAATTTCGTATTCTTAGTATCTTTCGTATTCTTAAATTTCTTTTGAATGCCCTTTTAATTTTTCTAAATTCATTTCAGTTTTTTTTTTTATATTTTTGAATTGTTTTAATTCATTTGATTATTTTTGTAATTCCGCTTGATTTTTTTATGAATGTCATCGAATTCTTTTCACTTACCTTAAATTCTATTAAGTTCACTCAAATTTCACTGACAAACATGGAATTATATCGACTTTTTAAATTATTTCCAATTAATTTGAATTATTTTAAATTGTTTTGCAGTCATTAGTCACTTTTTTGGTTGCAAATTAGTAGCTGTTAGTAGGGGTTTTAAGATTTTAAGAGATTTGAGATTCTTTTTTGGAATTCAGACTGAATTTTTAATACTTCAACCCGAATTATTTTTTATTTCTTTGGAATTTTTTGGAAATTTTTGTATTCGCTTGAATTCTACTAAATTAATTCAATTCAACTTAATTCAATGGATTTTCTTTAAATTTTTAAAAGTTTTTATTTAATTGATCCTGAAGTATTTTTACCTCATCTAGAATTCTTTGCTATTTCGTCATTTTCTTTGGAATTCCTTTGAATATTTCTATGCTTACTTCAAAGTTATTGAATATATTTACCTGAAATTACCCTAAATTCTTTCGAATTTCAAGGAAATTAATGGCATTTATTCCGATTAATTTCAATTTCTTTAAAATCTTACGAATTTATCCTGAATTTGTTACTCTTTGAGTGTGAAAAAAGTATTCTATGGGGGTGACAAAAAGTACGCTTTGGTCCCTATAATTTATCCCATAGAGACTGTGAGGCCGGAAATACCAACATGACCTAAAAATGTTTTTAAAAAAATGAAGAATCTTCTTTCAAATATATTTCTCCTTATTTTTGTTTAAAATAATTCATTGTTTATGGGGAAAAAACGGGAAAACCTTAATATAACCTTAAACTACTCAAAAATTGACAATCTTGTTAGAATTATAATTAACTTTTTATTTTAATACCAATAGATTGCAAATATTTTTTAAAATGAAAAATACCGATTTCCGACAAAAAACGTTAACGTAATTCAAAATTGTTAAAAGATTCTAAATCTCGTAACGTAACCTAACATTGTTAAAAAATTATGAAACTTCTATAAAATCTATAGAGTTTTAAATAATAATTTCAATTTCCGAAGAAAAACACTAACACAATCCGGAATTGTTTAGCTTGTAAATTTTATTATTTTTAACAAAAAACCATTATTCTAATGATTTTTCGTTTAAAATTACAAATTTTGGTGAAATGCACTAATATAACCAAAACGCTGTTGAAAAATTGTAAATATTCTTTGAAATCTGATGTTTTATTTAAAATACCAATAATTTCATACAAAAAAATTAACATAACATAAAATTGTTCAAAAATAACAAATTTTGTTCGAACTATAATGATTTTTGTATTAAAATACCAAATTTTGACATAAAGCGGAAACATAACCTATAATGGTTCAAATTTATGAATCTTCTTTAAAATATATTTTATTGTTAAACATATTCATTTCTGTCGAAAACCACTAACATAATCTGAAATTGTTCAATGTTTCTAGATATTGTTCCAATTATAATGGTTTTTGCTTTAAAATACCAATATTTTGTGTAAAAAGTTAAAATAACACACAATTGGTAAAAGGTATAAATCTTCATTGAAATTTAATTTTGTTGTATTAAAACTATCAACGATGATTTAGCTTTTAAATGCGATGATTTTGGTTTAAAATCTCAATTTCCGGTAAAACATGCTAGGAAACGCGTAAAACTTAAATTGTTGAAATGTTTGAATCTTTAAAACATAATAATTTATTATTAAAAATACCTACTTTCAATGTAAAACGTTAAATTAACCGAAAATTTTAACAAGTTGCGAAATCTGATGTTTTTGTTTAAAAATGCAAAAGAAAAAATAACCAGACGATTTTGAGAAACTTTAAGCTTTCTTCGAAAATTTCTGATTTTATACTAAAATTCTTTTGAACAAATACTCATTTACAATTAAAAGCGCTAACATGAAATATGTATAATTGTTACAATAATCTATTAAATAACTTGAAATTTTTAATTTAACCGCGCCTATGTATTAAAAAACACAAACTTTTGTAAAATGATTTGTCTTATCGAAGGGGATTTTTTGAAGATTTAATTATTAAATTTTCGAATTTAAGATATAAAACAACTTCAAGCAATGAAAAATCAATCAGATTTTTAACAACAATGATTGCCAGATTTCCGAGACATATAGTCATAACATTTTCTTTAAATAGGATGTTTTTTTTAGAAATTTCATTCTGCTTTTTAGAGTTCTTAAGTGCCCAATAATTTATATTGAGCAAATGCTTTGGATAATATGTATGCTCAGCATTTGTGTTTGAACAGAACATTTACAGAGTATTTAAGAAAATTTAAAGCATTTATTGTTTAACCAAATATGTATCAAAATTAATACACGTATTTTTGCAAAATCATTCTAGAGTTGAATAAATATATACTTTTTTAAAATACAGATTTGCTACAGATCAAGTAATTCCAGAAAGTCAGAGAATTTTCGAAAAGCCAAAGTTGAAGTAAATTTCATTATTATGGTTAAAAATCGTAACTATATGGTTGAAAATTAATCTCTTTTGGTTGAATTCAACTATTTTTGGTATAAAATTTAAATCTTTTTTGTTTTTCAACTTCTTAGTTGGAAGTGGAACTACTTTGCTGAAAATTCATTTATTTTTTTGATGATTCATCATTTTAGTTGACAAACCTTTTTTTCCAAATTTAATTATTTTTTTGAAAAATAATGCTTTAACTGAAAATTTAACTCTTACATGTTTTCTTCACAATTTATTTTTTAAGTTAAAAATTCAAATATTTGATTAAAAATTCCTTTATTTTATTGAAAATTCGAATTTATGCGAGAATATTTAAGCTTCTTGGTGACTAATTTCTCTTTTTCGTTGAAAATTCATGCACTTTGTTAAAAATTCGTCTATTTGGGTAGAAAGTTCATCTTAATGATTGAAAATTGATATTTTTTATGAAAAAAAAATCTTCTTCGTTGAAAAAGTTACTTTGATTTTATTGAAAATTAAGTTTTACTGAAAATTTAATTATTCTATGTTCTGAAAATGTATCTGTTTTAGGTGAAAATGCAACAATTTGTTCAAAATCCGTCTTTTTTGGTAGATGAGTACTCCCGTTAGTTGAAACTTAGTCTTTTTTGTTAAAAATTGATTTCTGTGGTTGAACGTTAAACTATTCTGTTCAAAATTCGTTTCTTTTTTGGCTGAAAATTTAAGTATTTTATTTTTGGTAAAAACCTTGATCTTTTTTGTTGAAAATGCATCTATTTTTCTGAAAACTCGTTTTTCTTTTGTTTAAAATTTACTCTTCTAACTGCAAATTGAACTATTCTAGTTTTTGGTTCGTAAATCTATATTTTTTAGTTGAAAATTGTTTAATATTTGATTGAAACTCTACCTTTTTTGGTAGAAAATTCATCTTTTGGGTTTAAAATTGAGTTACTTTGCTGATAATTATTTTTTATATATAAATTGATTGTTTTAACTAAAAATTGAATTCTTCTATTTTTTAATTTAAAAAATTATTTTGCTGAAAGTTCGTTCTACTTTTTGGTTGAAAATGAGTTTTTTTTGTAGAAAATAAATCTTTTGGGTTAAAAATTCATCATTTTATTTAATGATTCATTTCTTATGTTCAAAATTAATGTTTTTATTTTAAAACTCAACTAAAAAGTCTTTAACTTGCATTTAGAAACCAAATTTGTATGGTTGTTTTTATACCTAGAAGAATTAAGAAATTTAGTTATTGTAGCAACCCTGAATAAGGCTCTGTTTAATGCGAATAATAGGTTTTCTATTACTTTGACTTATTTTACAATTTAAATTAAGCGCCCTTTCCAATTTGAAGCGGTACATTTTCCGCGAAAGTTAAATAATGTATCTATTATTAATAAAGTCAGAAAATACGAATTTTTAAATCCTCATTCAAAATGCTTATAAGGGATCTTTAAATTCTCAAAGGACATAAAGTTCGAGCATATTCTCATGCAATTTACACTGTTATTGACACTATTCTCTTTTTGTTGTTGTCTAATTCCAGGCCAGATCCAAAGCTGAGCAACCTGAAAACTCTCTACAACAAAGCACAAGAAGACTGCGAAAAACTGAGTAAAAAGCTCGCTTCTCTGAAACAGAGACACCAAGAAGAACAGGAGCAAATATTGAAGCTCCAGGGACACTTGACCGGTCTCGACAAAAAGGTCGAAAAATCCTACGACAGCGACATTTCCGGTTCATCAGTGACCAAGAAGAGAAAGATAGTCACGCAGAAAGAGGAGGAGGACGAGTACGAGAAACTCTTGAGAGAAGTGAGAAAAATCAAAGCCGATTACGATAAAAATATATTCTCGAAGCCAATGAAAAAGCAGGTAAAGAGCACCCAGGCCGAGAGGCTTTCTCTCGAAAGAGACGCTCGTGAACTCGAAGATATTTTAACGCAAGATCAAACAATCAATACAACAGTGATAAAGCGAGAAAGGAATAAGGTGAGATCGGATGGCTGGAGATCTTTTCCAGTCATCAGTAAAATCTCGCCGCAAAAGAAGAAGCTCGCCGTGCCAGATATACAAAAGAGCAATGTGGTTAAGAGGCAGAAGATCGAGATTCCAGAAAAGAAGCCAATTGTACAAAACTTTGATGTGTCTCCGTCAAAGAATGACGGCGAAATCATCGGTTTGATTGACGAAGAGAACGAGGATGTCAATTTTTCGGACGAAATGAATTTTGAAGCTGAGTATTTGGACCCGGAATTTATAGATTGTTAAAATTTCCGTTATTTTTTCTTGCGATTTTATAAGAAAGACTGTGGATGTAAATAATCACTGTGTTTTTTGAAAATTGAAGTGTGTCGCGTTCTCTTTTCGTGTAGAAAACTTAAGCTAATTTCTATACAAACATTATAAAAAAAATGATAACTTTAACCTATTTATAATTTCTAATTGAAAAAAAATGACTTTTCAAAGTACGAGGTTTTGTAGAAAAGTAAGATTAGTCGATTGTGCCCATTCTCTTTTATTTGCAGTTTCACGATATATATATATATACATATACATATACATTATAGATATTAAAATTCATTCGTCACTTTTATAGGAGGCGTTTTCATCTTCATTTTTCCCAATCGATTCCATCTCCAATTTTGCACTTGATGCGTCGTTTTCGCTCTTGGGACTTTCGAGTGTAGGTTTGAAATTCTCGACAGCTGAGAATTCGTGGAGGAAAGAATCTTTCGGAATTTCGCGAATTGGCAGCAGTGCTGAGAGAGGTTCGAGAATTATTTTCTGGTTCAAGAAGGTGACTCCCTGTAAAAGAAATTAGCTTTTGAGAGGGTGTCCAGCGATTCCTAGGGAAAAAAGAAATCAAGGTTTTCCAGGTCTCCGTTTTATTTTGCATCAAATAATAAAATTTTTAAAGAAAGCAAAATCATAAATAAGCAAATTCTTAATTTTAAAGTATTTCAAATCTTTCTGAAATCTTAAAATTTCCGTTACATCTTTATGAAATCTTAAAAAATTATTTTAATTTTTGAAATCTGTATAAAACATATATATTTTTCTACATTTCTTTAATCTTTGTTTGTGAAAACTTGTGTCCGTTTGAAATCATTGAAATCTTTTTGAAATATTCTTAAATTCTGGAAACCTTTTAAAATTATTTAAAACCTTTGAAATTTTCTGTAATGTTCGACATCTTTCAACAAAAAATTTAATTCTTTTATTTTCTTTTGAAATCTTCTCAAGTTTCTGGAAACCGTTTAAAATTATTTAAACCCTTTGATTTTTTCTGTAATGGTTGATATATTAAAAAAAAAATTAATTCCCTATAATCTTTGAAATCCTTATAAATTCTTTGAAATATATATATGAAATCTTTCATAAATCTTTTGTATTTATTTGAAGTCACTCGAATATTTGATATTTTTGTAAAATATTCTGAAATTTTCTAAACAAAATGGGTACTCGTTTAAAATCTTGGAAATTTTTTGTATTCTTTTGAAATCAATCAAATATTCGAAAAGTTTTTGAATTCTTCGTGAAATGCTTTGAAATCTATTAAAATTTTGGTAAAATCTGTGAAATCTTTAAAATATTTTCAAAATGTTCGAAATCTTGATAAAATCTTTCAAATGTTTTGAATCCACTTTTCACATCCGTTTGAAAACTCTTAACATTTTGTTCAAATGTTTAAAATCTTTGTGAAATGTTTTGAAATATTGATAAAATCTTTGAAATCTTCTAAACAAATCTGAAGTCGTTTAAATTATTTAAAATTGTTTCAAATCTTTTAAATCTGGTGTACTGTAGGTACTCTTTTTCATTAAAATATTTTTATTCTTTCTGAAATATTTTGAAACCTTTCCAAATCGTTCAAAATTTTGTATATCTTTAACATCTGATAATAAATAAATTAAATTTTTAAATAATTGAATTTTTTTGAAAGTTTTAAAATCTTATCCTTTAAAATATATAAAAGCTTTTAAATATTTTGAAATTTTAGAATTATTTTGTAACCTTTTAAAATCTGGTGTATACTCAAAATCTGAGTGGTTAAGAAAAGGGCCAATTAAGAGGCGGATGAAAATTCTCCCAATTCTACTACTAATATTTATTTCGTCGAAAATCGTGGCGATTTTGAAATCAAAATATAGGAAATGATTTTTTAATAACTAGGAAGACAAACTTTCAACCAAATAGGTTAATTTTTAACAAACAAACAAAGTTTTTCAGTGAAGAAAGAAAAAAACCGTTCACCAAAATTATCATTTTAGGGGATAAGTAATGATTTTGAATATAAAATATAAATTAAGAATAAATATTTTTTTTTAGGGTCGACTATTTACTTGCTTTTAATCTTAAGATTATACAAATATCATTTTCGTAAGATTCTTGAGAAAATTCAAAAAGATTTTCGAAGGTTTTATATTTGCCGAAAAAGTTTTTTTTTTTTTATTTCAGAAGATTTTGCAAAATTGTAGGAAAAAATCAAATCAGTTTTAAAAGCGTTTAGGACTTTTAGAAGTTTTGAACATAAATATCTTCTAAACTGACTCGAATTATTCCTAAAATTTTTTAAAACAAAAAAACTGCCCTTAAATCTCCCAGCTGTTTCCGACATTTGTAGAAATCTTCTGAATTTTTTTGAAACCTTTCTATATTTTCGTCAAAAATAAAATTTTTCAAAATGAAAATACATAGAAAATGTTCCCAGGAATCTCAATAATAATAATTTCCAAAACATGTATACCTAATAAATAACTTTTAAAATTATTCGAATTTAAAACAAAAAAATTTCTAAAAATTCTGCAAAATATAAAACTGTCTTCAGAGCTTCCAGATTCTCTTTAAACTAAGTTTCCAAAATAAAAGGCAGTTTAAATCTTCCCAGGAATTTCAAGACATTTTTTCATCATCATCAAAATCTTTAAAAGGCGTTAAAATTTGTATTTCCAAATATTTAAAAAAATGTACGTTTTTTCCAACTTTTTAAAAAATATTTTCAACTTTCGAATTCATTTTATATCATTCCGAAACTTCTAAATGCCTCTTAATATTACTTAATTGTCCACTTTCTTTTTAGAAATTGAAAAATCGTCAGTTTTCTCTTGAAATTAATTTTTGTACACAAAATATCAGTTTTAAATTTCCTATGAATTTTCAGACATTTTTATTATTGTGCAACCTGTACAAATCTTTAAGTTTCAACATTTTTATTTACAAATATTTAAAAATGAACGCTTTTTCTAACATTTAAAAAATATTTTAATGTTTTAAAATAATTTTTGTTCTTTTTAAAACTTCTGAATTTCTTAAACTTAATCGAATTTTGTGTAACACTTGTAATTTTTCTCATTGACAAATTTGGTTGTAAAACCCTCCCATTCTTTTTCGAAATGTTGGGAAATAATGTAAAATATTTTCAGCTCTTTGTCAATTTTCTGTTCAAATTTTGTTGTTTTAAATCAAAAATCAGTTTAAATTTTCCCAGGATTTTTAGAAAAAAAATGTTAATTCTCTTGAAACATTTTTAGAAATCTTCAAAAATGTAAACATTGTATTTTGTATCTCAATATCTCAGTATCCGTAACCCGAGACTACAAAACTCTAAAAATTATGCCAAATAGAAATTCGGAAAAAGAAAAAGAGGACAAATGGTTATTCGGTAAAATAAAAATAATGCCAAATGTAATTAGGAAGAATGCAAATTAGGCAAATTGACAATTCGGATAAATAAAAATTATAGGAAATTGTTTTTTTCGGTAAAATAAATATCAGGGAGGAAACAAATTTTAGGAATATTAATAAAGAAAGAAGTTAATTTTTTTGTTTACCTCTTTCTGCGACTGGACAGGTGAAATTTCCAGATGCATGGATATTTGATTTGAGGGAAAAAGTGCGTGGATACAAAATTGAACGTAGGGAATTAATTGTTCACTCAAACATTCCACGAATTTCAGCATGTTTGCCCTTTCGGCAGCCGTGAAAGCCTGTTGTTCTTGCTTGTAGAAAAATAGCATAGCTTTTGCGACAGAAGAAAGTGACTCTTGTAAGAGTTTCGTAAAGTTTTGCGAAAGCGCAACAGGGGCGCAAAGTCTGAATTCATTGAAAGTTGCAATCAATCCATTGCAATATTCGGCGAGAGGATAAAATTCCAGCAATTGCTCGGGAGGATTTTCCTGAAATTAAGAGAGAATTAATAAACAATTATTAATGGAAAAAAATAATTGTTCAAAATTATTTCTAATTGAAAGCTTTAATAGTTAGGATGTTTTTAAACTAGTAACGTGTGTAATCGAGTAATATTCAATTGAATTTTTCAAACTTATAAAAATGAAAATACCTCGCACAAAACGCACGGAAAAAGTCTTTCGGTGGATTTTACTCACAAGCGTTTCATTTTTACTTTATGCAAATAGAAGAAATTTCACATTAAAATCGCTTCAAATCATACCATTTTTAATTGGAGAATTAAAAACTGGTGTACAATATAAATTGTTCAAAATTTTACAAATTCCAAATTAAAGTTTTGCAAATAGAAGCAGAGAGAAACTGTAAAACAATTTCACAATGAAAGAAAACGAAAATTACTATTTTTAATTAAAGGCCTTAAAAATTAATTAAGAATTTTAATTTTTAATTAAAATGTTCAAACTTGGGTGATTTAAAACTAAAAGAATTTGACAATGTTTGACATTAAACAATTTTAAGGTCTAGTAATTTAGAATGGAAAGCTCTCAAAATAATTCATAAATGAAAACGTTCAAAATTAAATATGTTAAAATTAATGCTTTCGAAATTGTACCATTTCTAAAAATGAGAAAAATATAGAAATGTTCGTGTTCTTTTATTTTGAAATTCTTCGATTTCCAAAACTTCAATTTAAAAATTTGGAACAATATAAATTTTACACTGGTTTTTAAGGCTTCAATTAATAATTGCACATCTTGAAACGCTTTTAATTGAAATGATCTAATACTCTAAATCTCATTTTTGAAAGAATAAAGTCAGTTTATACTCATGAAAGTATTAAAAAAAATGAAAAAGTTTTCATTTTTTATTGGCACAATTTTGACCCATTTTGCTCATTTTAATGCATTCTATCTAGAATTTTATTGAAAGATTCAATTCGAAATTATTCAACTTTACATACTACTAGTTAAAAACTGTCAATTTTATAAAGTGTTAAACTGAACTTGTTGAGAACCCATTTCTTAATTGAATATATCCAAATTGAAAATGTTAAAAATTGAATCACTTCAAATTATAAATTTCCAAAAAGATAATTTAATCGCATTTAAACATTATAATTTTCAATCAAGGGCGTAAAAAACTGCATAATTTGACATTGAACATTAAATTTAAATCGTTCAAATTTTGATATTTGAAAATTGTCAGTATTTGACAGAGTTTGAAATTAAACCATCTTATATCCAAAACTCTCAAAATGAAATAATAACAAATTGAAAAGGTTCAAAATTGTGGAATTCAAAAATTAAAGTGTTCTACTTATTTTTAATCTTTTAATTATTATAAACAGAATTCATTCTTTCAAAAATGAAATTTTTTAAATTAGACCATTTTAAATTAAAAGCGCTTCGAGTTTTATAGTTTTTAATTAAAATATTAAAAACTGGTGTAAAATTTAGATGTTTTCAAATAAAAAATTTCTAAATTAAATAAGCTAATATTAAAGTTTAGCAAATGGAAGAATTCCTCATCGAAAGAAACCGAAAATGTATATTTTTCATTAAAAGCATTCATAATTTTACAAGTTTACATTGAAACATTAGGCTTCAAAGTTTAATCATTTCAAACAGAAAGTGTTTTACAGTGTTTTAACGTGTAAAATTTAATAATTTTGAATTTGTTTCTTTCAAAATTATACAATTTTAGATAGAATGCATTCAATTTAGACACATGAATTTTTTACCAGAAAAGACGAATTTTCAACTAAAAAATTTACAGTTTCAACCTAAAATGAAACAGTTATATTTGCAGAATTTTCGACTATAAGGATGAATTTTCGAATAAATAAATCAAATGAATTTGGAACCAAATACTTGGATTTTAGACGGAAAAGATGAATTTTTAACCAAAACCTAAAGTTATATTTTCAGATAAAAATGAAATTTTAAGCAAAAAAAAAACGAATTTTCAACAAAATTTTGAATTTTGAACTAAAGAAATGGATTTCCAATAAATGCATTTTCATGGTAAGAATAAGAATTTCTAACAAAAAGATTGAATTTTCAACCAAAAACATGAACTATTTTGTTTTTAACAAAATTGTTGAATTTTGAGAAAAAACTACAGCCGTTTCTTATGTTCATTCAAATAAAGAAAAAAATTGCCGGCCATTTACCGTTTTTTTCCCCGGTTCACAAACATTTTTCACGGTCAATTAAATTAAAAAATTGGAACTCTCAAACTAAAAATTGCTCAATTTATGGTAATCAAAACTGAGCTGCAAACCATTTTCAGTTATTCTAAGCCAGAAATATTAATAAATGAACGATTGCAATTTTGCCATGAACTGAACACTTTCTAAATTAAAAGTAAAAATATTTTTATTTTAAATAGTTGGAAAATCCTTCAAAATCTTCAACATTTTATTTAAAAATCTCGAAACATCTAAATGTTGTTTTCAATTTTTTTCAATTTTAAATTATTTTGCAAATTTTTTCCGAACTTCTAAATATCCTTAAATGCTTCGAATTCTTCCTAAAAATGTACCTAGCATTTTTGTTTAAATGCTGCAAAATATAAATATTTCATTAAAATCTTTCAGATTCATTTTTTACAATTTCTGAAATCTTTCTAGCTTTTTAAATATTATCTTAGAATTAATTTTTCAAAATAAAGTAATTTTCAATTTGCCTAGGAATCATGAAAAAATGTTTTTTATTCTATTGAAACATTTCAAAATTCTTAAAGAGTTTCAAAATTTTTTCTTTAAATCTGAAAAAATCTACGCTTTGTTTTAAATTAGGACGTGGGCTATTTGCACCCAACTTGCAGTACGAATATCCGGATTTTGTCAGCATACGTAGACACTTCTTTTAAATTATTTGAAATTTTTAATTGATTTTGAATATTTTCAGACCTTCTAAATATATCTTCAACTTACTAAAATTTTGTTTAGGGATAATTAGCTGTTCAATATTTATTATAAATAAAAATTCCACAATTTTCTTGGGGCATTAAATGTTTTTTAATAGAACAATTAAAATTGTAACGTTCAAAGTTTAGTTTTGAATATTCGATTTATAATTACTGATTTTAAATGAACACATTGTTCTTTTCCCCAATTACAAAATTTAAATTTTAGACTAAAACAATATTTCAAATTGAATAAAAGCCTTTAATTATGTACATATTATTTTGAAGCTATTTTTAGATTGAAAATAGTGTATAAAGTTTCCATCGGCCGTTTACATTCGTTAACTACAAAGACTTTCCAATTGAAAAAATTTAATTTTTAACTTTAATCTGAAAGCTGTTAAATTTTAAACAGATTCAGAATCGTCTAGTAAAATCAGTTATCATATTATTTACTTGTTAATTATCAATGTACAGTTTAATTAAAAAAATTATTATAATTTGCATTCACATTTGGTAAACTAAAATGATTTTTTATCCAAAATCGTAAATTTAAAACGCATCTAATTTTGAATTTTTAAAATCGTTAAAACTGCATTGAAAGATTCTTGAAATGAAAAATGTACGCTTAAAAATTAAAATCTAAAACGGAAAATTTTCAAGTGAAAGATTTTCGAATTACGTATTGCGAACTGAATGATACAATAGAAAAAGATAACAATTTTTTTTCTATAATATTTGTAAAATTCAAAGTAAAAAAAATAAATTAACTGCTGTCAATTCCCGGTTTTCCGGTCCAGCAGCCACTCTAGTATTTCATATTCCTAAATATACTTTAACTAGTAATTCAATTTTATTTATCAGTACAAGTGAAAATACACAATAAAATCAGTGTTAAAACTGATAAATTCTTAAATTCTGTCATATTCTCGGTTATATATCCAGGATACTCATAAATTCTTGCCAGCTTCCTTGCAATGTTGCACGCTGCATGCAAGATACAAGCAAACGGAAAATATATCTTCGTCTCACTCTAGCAAATCACGTTACAATAGGTTTATCTCACTCTCGCACATTTTCCGTCTGCGCATACGGAAAAGTCGAGAAAATGCGTGGCAGCGAAGCGGCTTTAGTCAGCTTTAGTACGTCAGTGCGCCAGTGCATAAAAGAAGACAAACAGGAAGTATCTATATATATCGTACGCCCCCCCCACCCCGGCATCATAAAGTGCCATGTCAAAAATCTTACACCAGCGTGAATAATTAATTAAATCGAGATAAAAATTTTTGAGGTTTTTTTGTTCGGAAAGAAAATGTACTTTTTCTAAATTTTTCAATATTTACGAAAAAATAGGTATATTAACATAGAAAAATTATTCAGTCAAAGTGTATTAACGCAGGTTATTAATAATTAATATATCGGTTATCGTTTAACAGCCTGTTAGTCAAA
>JAWWLR010000002.1:51593455-51607406 GCA_035041075.1 Acraspis erinacei
ACAAACTAGATAAATTTTTATATAATAGTTAAATTTTCAACCAAAAAGATTAATGTTCAACGAAACAAAGGTAATTCTCAACAAAATACATGCATGTTCAACCAGGTTTTCAATTTTTGAATGAATTTCCAACCGAATAGTTCAATGTTTCACCAAAGAAATGAATTTTCTGCCAGTAAGACAAATTAGTCACTAAGAAGAATAATATTCTACCAAAAAAGTTTAATTTCCAACAGGTACAGAAAATTTCAACTAAAGAAGATAAATTTAGCATGGAAAAGTTAAATTTTTATTTAAAGAAATTAATTTTCGGTAGAAAAATAAACTAATTTTCAACGAAAGATTATTATTTTTCAACCGAAACGATTATTTTATACAACAAAAGATTAGTTTTTAATAAAGCACATGAATTTTCAACTAAATTTAGAACTTTTAAACAAATTTTCAAACTGATTGTTAAATTTTCATAAAAAAATGGATTTTCAACCAAAATATATTTAAATTTTAACTCAAAAAATTTCAATTTCAACGAAAAAGAACAAATTCTCAACAAAATAGATAGATTGAAAAAAACTATGAACTAAGAATATTAATATTGTACCAAAAAAGTTTAATTTTCAACAAATACTGAAATTTTCAACTGAAGTTAAGAACATTAATCTCCAATAGAAAAAAAAACTAATTTTCAATTAATGAAAATATTTTTCAACCAAAACGACTATTTTCTATCAAAAAGATAAAATTTTAATAAAATACATGAATTTTTCACCATATTTTCAATTTTTAAAGGAATTTTCAACCTAATAGTTCAATTGTGCACCAAAGAAATGAATTTTCGACCAAAAAGATTAATAATTCACTATGAAAATTAATATTCAACCAAAAAAGATTAGTTTCCAACAAATTCAGAAATGCTCTCATTGGCATGAGAGTTGCTTTACAAACTCAAAATTGGATTAAAAACTCCTGTATTTTATTAAAAATCAATCTTTTTAGTTGAAAATGAATTTTTTGTCACTTAAAATTTATTTATTAGGCTGAAAATTCCTTTAAAAATGAAAATTTTGTTGAAAATTCATTAATTTCATTAAAACATATCTTTTTAATTAAAAAATAGTTTTGAAAATTTTACTATTTTGTTGAAAAATGATCTATTTTGTTGAAAACTTGTCTTTTTTGGCAGGAAATTTATATTTTGGGTTGAAAATTCAACTATTTGGTTAAAAATGTAACTATTTTGTTGAAAATTAGTTTTTTTTCAATAAAAATTCACTTATTTTGTTAAAAAATCGTATTTTTTTACTGTAGAATTCAAATATGTATTTTGATAGTATAGTATCTTTTAGTTTGAAAATTTATCTAAGTTTGTTAAGAATTTTTAAATTTGTTGAACATTTGTATTGTTTCGTTTAATTAAACTGTTTTTGATTGAAAATTAAAATATTTTTGTTGAAAATTTCAATGATTACACTTTTCGTTGAGAATTAATTTTTTTTTAATTGAAGATTCATCACTATTGTTGAAAAATTAACTATTTTGTTGAAAATTCCCTGTTTTTTGGTTGAAAATTAATGATTTTAACTGAAAATGTAATAACGAGCATTTACAGATTTTGGTAAGTGAATTAATTTACAGGACTAGTTAGTTAAACAATGTAGTCAGCAGGTTTGAAATTATTGAATTTTTTCTAAAGAAAATTCAATGAGCAAAGTACTTCAAAATTTAAAGCGCTTTTGAATTACGAACACCAAACTTCGATTTAGCCGTAACCAAATGCCATACCTCAAAACCCTATTTTTCAGAAATTTTTATGGTCCAAAAATATTAAACTCCGAAAATATGGAACGCATCTAAATTGTCATTTTTAAAGTGAAATTTGTCATATCACAGGATCAAAAAGTAAAAAGAAGATCTAATTTTGGGGGGAAAGTTTTGATTTTCAAAAATAATTATTTCAATTTAAATCATGCAATGAAAACATTAAAAATAGTAGTTTTTCAATTGTTGTAAAAAATACAACAACAATTTTAGTTTTGCTTTCGAGATTTTCGTGACATCAATTTCTTAAGAGATATACGATTGTCTGTAAACCCGTAAATCTCTCAATTTAATAATTTATAAATTTATTATTATAACTTGAAAGCGAGCTTAAACCTTTTTCTGAAGGAAGCGCCTTATTTTTTACAATTGAAAAAATTTCAGAGCCGTCATGATTGAGAATGAAGACGGAGTTATAAAGCGAATAAGTGCCGCGAATTACTCACAAAGGGAAAGCATTGCGAAAACTCTCCTGACGAAAACCGCAAAGTCGAACAAATTTTTTGACGGAATCAAAATAGTCCATCGTCATTTGAAAAATGGAGACATGATGCTCTTAAATCGGCAGCCAACTTTACATAAACCTAGTATAATGGCACACAGAGCTAGAATTCTCAAATCGGAAAAAACTCTGCGACTCCATTATGCAAATTGCAAAGCTTATAATGCTGATTTCGACGGGGATGAAATGAACGCCCACTTTCCTCAGAATGAAATTGCTAAGGCGGAAGCACGACTCATTGGTAAGTTCTTATGGAGGGTACTTTAAGTGTATAGCAGATTTCAAAGATTTCAGAGATTTCAAAAGATTTCAGAAAGATTGGTAAGATCTTGAAGAGAAATACATTCTTTTAAATACAATTAAAATAGGTATTATATTATGTTCAATTTAAAAAGCTTTATATTTCTAACATTTCATGTAAAAATATTACATTTTCAATCAAATAGATACATTTTTAACTAAATAGTTGTTTGTGCAAACAAAAATACGAACTTTCAACAAACAAGTTGAATTATCAACTAAAAAAGATTAATTTACAACCGAAAATGGAACAGTTACATTTTCAATAAAAAATTAATTTTCAAAAAATTAGTTGAATTTTCTAACAAAATTAATTCTTAACACAAATGATGAACCTTCAACAATAAAAATGGATTTTTAATCAAATATTAATAATAAATATCTGAGTTTCCAACAAAACAACCGAATTCTGAACAAAAGCAGATCAATTTCTAACCAAATAGTGGAAGTTTCAACTAAAAAATATAAATTAAAAAATAGAACAAAGGAAACAATTTCAACTAAATTGTTGAATTTTTAACCAAAAGGATAACTTTCTAATAAAATTGTGGAATTTTCAACCAAATAGATCAAATATCAAATAAGAAAGATAAATTTTCGATTAAAAATGAGATACGTAGTTAAATTTCAAGTTCGAAAAGATAATTTTCTATAAAAAAAGGTTTTTCAATTAAACTTAAGTTTAAATTACAATCTAGGTAATAACTTTTTAACTAAAATGAATGTTCAATAAAAAACTCAATTTTTAAGAAAATAGTTCAATTTTCAAACAAGTAGTTGAATTTTGAATAAAAAAATATGTATTTGCAATGAAGAATGTAATATTTGATATTTTAACCAAGAAGATTTTAAGTTTAAATAAAAAACAGTCGATTATACCAAAAAATACCAATTTTAAATAATATAATAGTTGAATCCTCAACCAAAACAGATTAATTATGAACCAAACAGTTGCATTTTTAACCCAAAAAGATCAAATTTCTACCATAAGAGATGAATTTCCAAACCAAAAAGTCAAATTTTCAACCGTGAAAGATTTTTCAGATAAGAAAGAAAAAAAATAATTGTTAACAAATTTGTGGAATTTTCAACCAAATATGTTGATGGATTATCAAATAACAAAGATGCATTTTCATCAAAAATGGCATATTTACATTTAAGTTGTAAAAGTTAAATTTCAACCAAGAAAAGTTTTTTTTCGACAAAACAGTTTAATTTTCAAATAAAATAATGAATTTTCAACAAAAGCAAAAAATGACTTTCTCAAAAAATAGTTCAATTTTCGACTATGTTAGTTGAATTTTTATCCAAAAGGATTTTAAGTTTAAATAAAAAAAATTGATTTCTACCAAAAAAGACCAATTTTATCTAAAATAGTTGATAGCAGATTAATTTTCAACCAAGCAGTTACATTTTTAACCAACATATACAAAATTTCTACCAGAAGAGATGAACTTTCAAACCAAGTGGAAGAATTTTTGACAAATTAGTTTAATTTTCGACCCGAAAATATGAAATTTGAACCTAAAATTTAATTTTCAACAAAATATTAAAATGGTAAATCACTGTTGCGGCTAGATGGTGGAAATGGTTTATTTGTGATCCATTATATAGTTGAAATTGATACCAGGGTAGTTGAATTTAAAAAAATCAAACGAAAAGGATTATTTTCCAACGATAAACATAATATTATACTTTTAATTAAACAGGAATAGTTGGATTTTCTTTTTTGTATCAAGGGAGAAATGAGAAAAAAGGGAAAAGAGGGGAATAGGGGAAAGCTTGTTCGCCTGCGATATATAAATACAAATTTTTATAATTTATAGATTAAAAAATGATAGTTTACATAAGTATTGAAGTTAATTTTAATAGTTATAAAATATTAGTTTAGAAGACTAGAAATTTTCCTTAGAAAATAAAAAGTAAAAAATTGCGTTTTTTCCGAAACGTTCAACTTTTTTTAACTTCTTTGTTAGGTTGAGGCCATAATCAATTAAGTTTGACAGAAAATGCTTAAATCATTTATTGTTGTTTGTAACTGCGTACTCTTAGAATAATACTAGTTTCTTGTAATATTTTATATTTTTTGTTCACTTTTTAATTAGAATGAGATAATAATTAATTCAAACATAATTATTATAACAATTTATTATTGTTTATAACTTCCTCCTCTTATTTAATTGATAGTTATAAATAAATAATAAATAAACATTAGAGAGAATAATTTTTTAAACAATCTCTTCTATGAATTTATTTTTTAAGTAAAGCAGAGCTTTCAAATATTCTTTAAACTTTCCATATTGATCATATGGAATGTAATTTTTCTTTAAAGTAGTTACTGAGAGCCTTTTTGTTTAAATTGATATTTTCAAAGCATTGGCAAAAGAGTAAAAATAATTCACTTTCTAAAAAATTCAATACTATTTAAAAAATGATTCTTGTTGATGTTAATTTATTATTTGCTCACAACTAAAAAGTCAAAGCAAAACTGAAGATTTCAAAACAAGTCCAACTTTCTAACATTAATTGTTTTAATAATTTTTTTTGTTAACTTGCTTTAATTATTGCCTGACGAAGTGAAAAGTGGACAAAAAGTTTAAAATCTCAGAAAAATTGCAATTATCTAATTTTAATATAGCAGAAGATAGTTATAAATAATAATTTGCTTAAACAATTATGTTTTGTGAAATTGCACTAAATATTAACTCACTTTAAGCGAGAAGTGGTCTAAAATTTAGAATTCACCTTTTTGGAAGAAAAATTTTATTACTTGGTTGAAAGTTAAACTCTTGTTAAAAATTAATTTTTTTGTTGAAGATTCATAATTTTAATTGAAAAATGCATCTCTTTAGATGGAAAATAATTTATTCAACTGAAAATTTAACTATTCAATTTTTGGTTGAAAATTTATCCTTTTAGTTGAAAATTCACCTCCGGTTGAAAGTTGATTTTTTAACTTATAATTGAGCTATTCTAGTTGAAAATTCATGTCAATCGTTAAAAATACCGCACTTTGAATGAAAATTTCTTTTTCCTTTTTGGAAAATGAATTTTTTAACTGAAAACTTAACTATTCAATTTTTGGTTGACAGTTTATCTTTTTTAATTAAAAGTTGATGTATTTTGTTGAAAATTTGTCTTCTTTAGTAGAAATTAATCTTCTCGGTTGAAAATTCATTATTTTGGTTGAAAAATAGTTTTTTAAACTGAAAATTGAATTATACCATTTTTCTTGTTGAAAATTGTTCTTTTTCAATTCAAAATTCAACTATTTGGTTGAAAATTTATGTTTTTTGTTGAATTTTCGTATTTTTGGGTGGAAAATTATTCTTATTGTGTGGAAATTCATCTTTTTGGTTGAAAATTCAAGAATTCCAGTTAACAATTCATCATTTTATTTGAAAATTCATATTTTTTTGAAAATAAACTACTTGGTTGAAAGTTGAGCTCGTTTATTAAAAATGTACCACTTTCATTAAAAATTTGTTTTCATTTTTTGGAAGATTAATTTTTTTAACTGAAAATTTAACTATTCAATTTTTGGTTGACAATTTATCTTTTTAAATTGTAAATTTGATTATTCCTGCTGATGATTCATAATTTCGGTTAAAAATTCGTCTTTTTCTTTCAAATTCAAGCATTCCAGTTGCAGATTAATAATTTTAGTTGAAAATTCATCAGTTTAGTTAAAAAAATAATTTTTTAAACTGCAAATTGAATTATTACATTTTTGATTCTAAATTAATCTTTTTTAAATTCAAATATTTCGTCGAGAATTCATGTCTTTGATTTGAAAATTGTCTTTTTTGGTAGAAAATTAATTTTCCTCTTTGGAAATTTAACTTTGTGGTTGAAAATTGAAGAATTTCGACTAAATATTCATCATTCTATTTAAAAATTCATATTTTTGTTGAAAATAAACTACTTGGTTGAAAGTTAAACTCTTTTGTTAAAAATTCATTACTTCGTTAAAAATTTGTTTTTCTTTTTTGGAAGATTAGTTTTTTTTAACTGAAAATTTAACTATTTCAGTTGAATTTTAATCATTTTAGTTCAAAATTCATCTGTTTGTTTCAAATTCAAGGATTCTAACTGAAGATTAATAATTCTAGTTGAAAATTTATCAGTTTGGTTGACAAATAAATTTTTTAACTGAAAATTAAATTGTTCTAGTTTAGATGGAAAATTAATCTTTTTTAATTTAAAATTCAACTGTTTGGTTGAGAAGTCATGTCTTTGATTTAAAAATTTTCTTGTTTGGAAATTCATCTTTAGAGACAAATTGAATAAACGATTAATGATATTTTTAGTATTATTCAGTTATGTAATTAATAAATTGTGCTTGTATAACATATAATAATCTTGTAATATAATTGCTCAAAGCACATATATTCCGAGTCGATTATTGTCGAAAATAGGAAATATTTGAATTCCTCCCTACTATGAACAATAATAATTCAATTATATTTGTTGGTGAATAAAATTATAGAATTATAAATTTTAATTCGAGTTTCAAATATATTTAGGAGTTTGAAGTATAATTGGTATAATTTGAAGAAACCTTGAATTGTCAGGGAATTTTTTTCCAAGATTTGAGTAGACACCCTGATGAGGTCTTGAATTTTTGATATTTTGTATTGCATGTTCTAAAATTATTTTTACCATTTCAGCAAACGCTTCAAACCAGTATTTGGTGCCAAAGGATGGAACACCTCTCAGTGGTTTAATTCAGGATCACATCATTTCGGGTGTGAGATTGACAATGCGAGGAAAATTCTTTGAAAAGTAAGTTTTAAGATTAAAGTGAATAATTTGTAATATTAAATTCACTTTTTAAAAATTTAATTTTAGAGAGGAATATCAGCGATTGATTTATTCGGCGCTTTGGGCCGTACCGGGAGATTTGATCCTTCTTCCGGCTGCAATCATAAAACCGAAAGAACTCTGGTCAGGAAAGCAAGTCCTTTCAACTGTAGTTATCAATCTGATTCCGAAAGGTCGAGCCATGATAAATTTGACTGGCAGTGCGAAAATTGGAATTAAGGAGTGGACGATTACCAAGCCTAGAAAACCAAAATGTGGAACTCCACTTGAAAATCCGAAAATGATGTCGGAGGCGGAAGTTATTATTCGAAATGGAGAATTGCTTTGTGGTGTTTTGGACAAAGCTCACTATGGTGCTACAACTTTTGGTCTCATCCATTGCGTTTACGAGGTGCGAATGAGAAGAATAGATTCGAGCGATTTAGAATTTAATTTTTTAGATTTTAGAGGTTTTGAATATTGATATAATATTTATTTATTCCTTGACAGCTCTACGGTGGAAATTGTTCGACAAAAATGTTAAGCGCGTTTGGAAAACTTTTTCAAACATACTTATTGTACCTGGGATTCACTTTGGGGGTTGAAGATATTTTAGTGACTCTGGAGGCTGACAAAAAACGGAAGGAATTGATGAAAAAATGTCGAAAGGTAAAAAATGCGTTAAACTTAAATTTTTAAAAAATTTATTGATCATCTGAATGTTTTTTTTTCTTCATGGGATAATAATTTATATATTCGTTTGTAAGCCCTTTAAATATTTTCAAGTATTTTGGTATAACCAGGTGATTTTAAAATCACAAGAAATCGTTAAAATTCCTTGCAATTTTTTAATTTAATTTAAATTCTTTTAAATATTTTGTAAATTCGTTGATATATTTAAAATCTTGGGAAATATTTTCATTTTTGTTCTTCTTTATTTATAATTTAACAGCCGAAAATCCAGTGAAACAATCTTCGAATACCTTTGAAAGTTTTTATTTCTGTTATTTTGAATTCTTTTAAGGATTTTTTCAAACTCCATAAAATGTTTTGAAATACTTAAAGTTTCTAGAAATCTCTCGAATTCTTTTTTAAATTCATGTAAAATTTTCTACTTATTTTACCAACGCTTAAAATGATATTTGATATTAAAATCCCATGAAATACTTTTAAATTCCTTTACATTTTTGAAACTTTGAAAACCCGCGGAGACTTTCTATTTCTCTTGAAATATTTTATAAAATTATCATTTCTCGGAAACCAATCAAATTCTTTAAAATCCCTTAATATATGTGAAACTTATGAAATCGATTGCAATTTTTTAAGATGAGATCTCTTGAGATTTTCAAAAATAATTCAAAATATTTTGATTACCTTTTGACATCTTTGAAATTTTTTAAAAAGTATTTTAAATATCTTGAAATTCCTTGAAATTTTTAAAATGTGAACAAATCTGCTAAACAAATTTTTGATAACGACAAATTTTAAACAAAATGTATATGTTTGAAGATTTTAAACTACATTTTCAATGTTCTTAAGAATAACGATTTTAAAGGTTTTAAGATAATTAATTTTTTGCAAGATTCCAGGGAACTCATTTAAAGAAAATATATAAATAACTTTAAAACCGTTCTGAATAAACAATTTTTCTTCATATTTCTCGAAAAATTCTTTATGATTTTTATTTGAAAACATTTATTTAAAGAGAATATATTTAAAAGTATTTAAAATTTCGAAATTGTTCGAGATATTCATATGTTTAATATTTTTTTTAAAGTTAAAACAAAATTTATATTTTTTAAAAGACTTTTGGTAATATTTAAAGTTAACTCTTTATTTAAAAATAATTAAAAATAATTTCAAGAGAATATTTAAAAATATTATAAAACATTACAAAAGATGAAAAACATTGTCAAGAATGAATCCGGAAGATTTTAAAATAAATTTAGGAATAATTCGATTCAGTTTAAAATATACTGAGGAATTTTTGTAATTTCGAAGATATTAAACACATTTTTTAATTTTGACAGATTTTCGAACATTTATCAAATATTCTTGTTCCAAGCGTCAAAAAGTGTTAAACATCTTTTAACTACTCAAATTTTTCCTAAAATTTTGTAAAATCCTGTAAAATAAACAAAAATTCTTAGAAATTTTCTAGATACTTTATTATTAAGAAACTAAAAAAATAGTAATTCAAAATTTGTATTATATATATAAATGTTTTTTTATTCTGGCCTAAAAAACCTTTTTTGTTTGCAAATGCAACAATTTTGATGAAAATTCGTGTTTTGTTTTGTTCAAAATTCAATTTTTTTGATGAAGTCAAACCTTTTTCATACAAAATTAAAAATATTCCTTATTTGATCAAATATTATATTTTTCGTTGAGTTTTTAACTTTTTTAGTTGCAAATTTAATTATTCGGTTAAAAGTTAAACTAATTTGTTAAAAATTCACTTATTTGGTTGACGATTCATCATCTTAGTTCAAAATGCATCTTTTTGGTTAAAAGATAAATCATTTCGTTGAAAAATTGTCTTTTTTTCTAGGAAGTTATTTTTCTTTGTTGAAAATGTATCTTGAATTAATTTAACTATTTTTTATTTTAAATAAACATATTTGTTGACTGAAGTATATCTTTCTTGCATATCTTTTCTATTATTTTAGATAATAGATACTATTAAATTACAACAAATTTGGTTTAACATTAACTTTTTATTCGAATTTAAAAATTGCATGAGAAAAAAAAATCGCGCTCGCAGCGTGCGTATCTGTTTTCTAGGAATCAATTTATAAATTTCTTTTACAGATTGGAGAAGGAATCCAAAAATCCGTTCTCGAGCTTCCCGAGGACACGCCAATGAGCGAAGTGACCGAAAAAATGGAAGAGGAACACGCGACGAATCCAAAATTTAGAGCATTAGTTGATCGTAAATATAAAACATCTCTGGATGAATTCACAAACGACATTAACAAAGTTTGCTTGCCGGCCGGTTTGATACAAAAGTTCCCGGAAAATAATCTCCAGTTGATGGTTCAATCAGGAGCGAAAGGATCGTCTGTAAACACTATGCAGATTTCTTGCCTCCTAGGGCAAATAGAATTGGAAGGAAAAAGACCACCGTTGATGATCAGTGGAAGAAGTTTGCCATGTTTCCCACCTTTCGATCCGACTCCAAGAGCCGGTGGTTTTATTGACGGAAGATTTATGACTGGAATCGAACCGCCGGAATTTTTCTTCCATTGTATGGCTGGAAGAGAAGGACTGATTGATACGGCTGTAAAAACTAGTCGATCTGGATATCTTCAGCGATGTGTCATTAAACATTTGGAGGGAGTTTCAGTTGAATATGACTCAACGGTTAGTAGAACAAATAACTATAATTAATAATCATTTACTTAGTAATCTTTAGAGACTAAAAAGAAGATTTTTTTGCACAATGCATGATTAAACATTAATTTTTTCGCTTGAAAATTCAACATGTTAGTTGAATTTTTTTCTCCTAACTTAAAAATCGATTTTAGTTGAAATTCCGCCTTTTTTGTTTAAACAGGGTGCCTATTAGAGTGGTCCTGATTTTTTTCAGATTAAAAAAAAAAGTTTAGAGTTTGCGAGCATCAAATTTCCGTAAAAATTAAGTTTTTCGTAGCTTTCGAATTTTTAAAAATATACATGTTTGTTTTAGAGAAATATCATATGAATGAAAATTGTAGCTAATAAAAAGAAAACAATTTTCACTTCGAGAATGATTGAAGGCAATTACTTGGTGCCGTTAAAAGGCATGAAAAGTGCGATTTCTTAAAAAAACAAGTAAATATAAGGGCATAATGGTACCCCTAAACATTTTTTAGTGGATTTTCCATTAACGAAATTTCATAAACTAGTTAATAGGAGGAAGTGAGAATAACAGATTACTCATTTTTATATAAAATTCTATTTTTAATATTTCCTTATATTAACAACAAATATACATCATTTACGTGGTTACAAATTTACAATTCACATAAACTGAGTAATCTGCTGTTCTCCCTTCCTCCTTTTGACATATGTTACTATTTTATGAAATTTCATTAATGAAGAACCCATTAAAAACCGTGTTAAAGATTTTTTTAATTTATTTTTTATTTTTCTGGTTCACCGGTTTCAAGTTTTTCATCTCATATCTATTTTTTCCCTATCGTGTGGGGATGGTCTCAATATTTTCTCCATACAGTAATTTTGGTTTCAATAGAACACGAAGTGAAAGTTTTGTCCTTTTTATTAGCTACAATTTTCACTCGTATGATATGTCGCTAAAACAAACATGTATATTTAAAAAAATTCGAAAACTGAAAATCTCAATTTTTACGTAAATACGTCCGCCGAAAAATAAACACAAGTTTGTCTGATTGTCAGGGGAATTTTTTCGATAGTGTGCTTCATTTTTTTCTAATTGCAATATTACATTTAATAACAATGATTATTCATTTGTAAAAGTGGCTTTATATTTACTGTATTGAACTATTTGGGTTAAAATTCGTTTTTTCTTACTTTAAATCAATTTTTTAAAATGAAAATTCAACTATTTTGTTTTTGGGGGAAAATTGATCGGTTTTAGTTTTTAAAAAAAGTATCTGGTTGAAAATTCGTCCTTTTGCTTTGAATTCCATTATTTTTTATTTAAAAAATAAATCTTCTTTGCTTGATATATCACCTAATGCATTTTTTGTTCCGAATTTATCTTTTTTTTAATGAAGATTTAATTACTTGGTTGAGTTAATCTTTTGTTAAAAATTAGTTTTTTGTTGTTAAAAATTCATCATTTTAATTGAAAGTTCATCTTCTTGGTTGAAAAATAAGCTATTTTATTGAAAATACGTTTTTTCTTTGGCTGAAACTTAATTTTTTTACTGAAAAATTCAACTATTCCAGTTGCAACTGTAACTGGTTCGTCAAAAACTTGTTTCTTTGTTTTTTTGTTGTCGGAAATTACTCTTTTTACTAAAAATATAACTGTTCAACTTTTGGTTAAACAATGATCTTTTTTAGTTGGAAATTGTAATTTTTTTGCTCGGAATTAATCTTCTGGGTTGAAAATTAATCTTTTTATTGAGAATTTCAGGAATATAGTTACAAATTCATCATTTTAGTTAAAATGTATGTATTTGGTTTCAAATTTACCTATTCCAATTGAAGATTCATCATTTTAGTTGAAAATTCATCACTTAGTTTCGTTTTTGTTTCAAACTAGTTTTTTTTTTAACCAGAAAATGCAGCTTTTCCAATTGAAAATTTCATCCTTTTAGTTGAAAATTCATCTCTTTATTTCAACATTAATTTTTAACTGATAATTCAACTATTGAATTATTGGTTGCCAATTTTTTTTTTAATTGAAAATTTATGCATTTTCTATCAAATTCGTCTTCTTTGGTTTGGCAAGCATTAATCTTCTTTGTTGAAAATTCACCTTTTTGGTTAAAAATTTAACTATTTCAGTTGAAAATTGATCATTTCAGTTGAAAATTCATCTTTTTCGTTTAAAATTCAACTATTTATTTAGAAATTTGTCTTGTGGTTAAAAATTCATATATGTTTTTAAAAAATCATCCTTCTTAGTAGAAAATTAATCGTCTTGTTTGAAAAGCTTGGTTGCAAAAAGTTAAAGTAAATCTGCTTTTTTGTTCGAAAATAATTTTTTAACTAATAATTTAACTATTCCATTTTTGTTGGAAAACTGATTGTTTTTTATTTTAAATTAAAGAATTTTCTGTTTTTATTTTCAAATAGTACATTTTTCTATTTTGGCCTAATATTTTTTGGTTGAAAATTTAACTACTTTGTGGAAAATTCATCTTTTTTGTCGGAAGTTGATTTTTTGATTGAAAAGTAAACTCATTTGTTGAAAATTCGTTTTATTTTGGTTGGAAATTAATTTTTTTAAACTGAAAATTGAAATATTTAAGTTGAAAATTCCATAATTTTAGTTTTAAAATAATATTTTTGGTTGAAAATGATTTTGTTCCCCTGAAAATGTAACAATTAAATTTTTGATTGAAAATTTATCTTTTTAAACTGAAAATTCATGTATTTTGTTAATAAAAAATAATTCTTTTTGGTTGAAAATTCATCTTTATAGTTGAAACTCAAACTATTTTTGTATATAATTAATCTTTTTGGTTGTTAAAAATGCAACTGCTGGGTTGAAAATGAATTTGTTTTGGTTGGGATTGAATTATTGTTCGTTGAGGGTTTAGCTTTGAGCCTAGGAGCGTTTTAGCCTGTCTGCAGCCAGAGACGAAACCCCACTCATTCTGATGTTCCTCGGTCAGCCAGCTGTTAATATCTTCAGTGACTAGACTACTGGCAATGCCTGCAACTGACTCAGGCCACCTAAAATTTTCTTTCGCTGCAAGTTTTGCTAGCCTGTCCGATATCTCATTGCCCTGATGCCGTTGTGTCCAGGGATCCATAGTAAAGTGACTTGGCTATCTGTCGCTAGCTTATTCAGTGTCTCAAAGCACTCTCAAACTAGTAGCGAAGTGGTTT
>JAWWLR010000002.1:52077972-52091474 GCA_035041075.1 Acraspis erinacei
TCAAATTCCTTATCTGCCCCCCTATCTCCTCGTCATTCATGTCCTCTCCATCTAGCTCCCTTGTTCTTCTAATCGCCTTATCTCTCTTCCATCCGACCTTTAACGCTTTCCATCCCATCCTTATTCCACACAGTCACAAACTTAACTTACACCCCTCCTATCTTTGCTGCCCTCATTTACACGCACTGCCCCTCTCCCTGTCCATGAACTTCTTCCTCTATTCCATCCCTAACCCCTGTTAAAATTCCCCCACTTGCCTTTCCTTTCCTCTTTACTCTGATCGCCTCCTGTAGCCTCAAACTAGCAATTTTAGCTCTACCCTATCCCATTCCTTTCTGTATACCAACGTTTATCAATCCCACGACATCAAATTCCTGGATATACCTCTAGAAATCCTGATTCTTCTTCTTCACCCCTGCTACGTGCCAGTACTGCACCTTTACCACTCCTCCGCGCTGTTTTACTCCCGCCAACCTACTTCTCCTACGAAAAAAATTCCCCTGCACTTCCTTCAAAATCCCTTTTTCCCCATCCCATCGATGAAAACCTTCTTGTCCTTTATCCTATTTTTTAAGCAATACCCCCAATGTTTCTTACCATCGCTCCAATTTCGCAAACGTTACTTCATTCTCCTTTATCCGATTCATCCTCAATTTCCCTATCTTGCCTTTAACCCACCATATGCTCTGTAGCAGCGCTTCCACCTCCTCCCTTTCTTCCCCGCTCTTTACCTTTAATCCTCTTATTAAGTCAAGGGGTTATGAAAATAATGCTTTATCATGTTTCTCTTTTCAATCTCTTTAATTAAAATACATTTGGAATATAAAATTAATGAATCAGTATTTTCTCTTGCAGCAGCGAGTTTGTCGGTTTGTTTCCAGCAGAGCTTTCAGAATTCCTAGTTCTCTGCAGGACAGATTTGATTAAGATTCGATTCTTCCGGCCAGTTTTCGAACTCACGGGATACGAAATGTTCTAGAACAATCTCAGTGGTTTTACCTCATTCCAGGAGAGCAGAAATATAATACGAGAAAGAGCTGGTGAAGTCTGTAATTAGAATGTTAGATCAGAATCATATATTATATGATTTACTTTATCACGCAGCAGCATTTAACATGTTTAACGGAGAACCGAGGGATCTTTTCGATGATAAAAAAAAAGAGTTTTTAATGTACGTTCTGATGCGATCAAGGTAATTAAAAACTAATAACTGTAGTTATATGACACTCATGAGGAAACATTCCATGTCCGTCTAGTGTCAGGTTAGGCTCCGATCAGACATTATCTAGACACTGCTTGTCCCTTTAAATCAGTTCCTTAAATCCATTCTCACTTCCTTCTTCCTCCGCTTACATTTCTCATTTCAACCCCTAGTATGCCCTCCTTCCCTACCTTCTTGTTTTCTGGAGCACTCTGGTTTTTTAATCCTTCTCATCATTATTTCCATCTGCTCGTTTATATTTACTGGCGCCACTTTGTTAATTCCTGACTTTCATGTTGCTTTTATTGTGGAAAATTATATTAATCGGGAAAAGATTACTTTTCCCCAAAAAAATATGTGCAATATAGAAAATGATCATTTCGAAAATCTCTACAAATTTAGTTGAGATTATTTTTTGATAAAACGCATATATGTGAAAAATAATAAAATGGAAATTTATTTAGGTATCTCATCAACGAATGTTCGTATACATTTTCCATGGGAAATTAAAATAAAAGGAAAAGAAACAACTAAATTTGCACTTTATTTTAAATATCTGATTAAGCAGTCCTGGACTGAGTTACATAAATTAAGAACAGACATTTTCACGCAAAAATGGAAAAGTTAAAATTTTTCACAAAAAGAGATGAATTTTCAAATCCAACATCAATTTCCATTAATACAGGTAAATTTTCTCCCAAAAACGATTTTATTAGCCAAGGGAGAAAAAGTATTACAGCCAAATTGCACAATTTTCGAATCAAAAAGCAGAATTGATCACGGAGAATATAAGGAGTTGTGTTTTCAACCAATATCAATCAATTCCTACCAATATTTTTGAAGTGTTTTATTAGGAATTAAATTTTTAACTTAAACATTGATTACCTATCAAAACATAGAAACCCAGACTTTTCAACCGAAAAGAATAAAGTTTCAACCAAAAATCAAATAATAAGTAAAAAAAAAATCTTTAATAATTAAATTGTGAATTTGAAAAATATATTCCCCGCCAAGAAAATACATACTTTTAACAGAATCGTTAAATTTTCAACTTAATAACTCAATTTAATTTAATTTTATATACAAATAATTTAAGGAAGCGAAAAAACATGATTTTTTAACAAAACAGTATTGGTCGAAACTTACTGATTTTTAATTAAAGACGATGTAGAAAATTGGCTAAGAATTCCTAGTTTTCAAACTTCAATATGGATCTAGTCGGTCATCACGTGGAAGTGGCATACAAAATCACACACTAGAGATGCTGATCATAAAAATCCACGAAACATAATTGATCATAAGAATCGGATCATTCTAATGCACAATTTTTGAATAAAATAAAAAATCTGTAATCCACATAAAAGCATCATATATAAATTTGCTTCAAATTGTTTTTCGATCTTTACGAACCTTCCTGGGCTTATATTTAACACCCAAACCCTCTATTTCATAAAATTCATCTACATAAACACCACACGGAACGTCATTCTCTTCATCATCAATCAATGCGTGAACCTCGTTGTTTTTTACGTTTACTTTCGATCGTATTCCTTGTGGATAATCAGGATTTTTTTGAAATAGTTCACGAAAAAGTGCCGCACCATGGTCTCGTTTATGCACTAATGCAAGGCCGTCACCATTTTCTTGTATTAACATAATTTGTTTTCCGGTTGGCTTTTTCTCAAACCTACAGTAACCAGTTTGCAAAAACAATTCTCGTTTGGGAAGAAAATTGTATACCACAAGTTGAAGTACCCGGGTCTTATTTATTTTGGGATAAATTCGAAATAAATGAAATTCTTCAACTTTAATATTAAATACTCTAGAATAGGGGGCCTGGTCAGGAGGAGGCGAAGGCCTGATATGATGAGATGACTTTGCAGGAGGAGAAGACACGGCAGGAGCAGAAGACACGGCAGGAGCAGAAGAAATGGCAGGAGCAGAATGCATGAAAGGATAAGGAGTCAAGCCTTGAGAATGCTGCCCGCCAGGAGAATGATAAGAAGTGAAAACATTAACATCGGCACCAGCAGGAAGTTTTTTGAATTGTGAACTAGAACCTGCAACGAGAAAGAGAAGATTAAATTTTTTAAATGTACACAAGCGAACCATAAACTGAGTCTGACCGGTGCAATATTATCGGTTTGGTTGAATTTTGTCTCAAAAATCCACAAACTTTTAAAATAAAGGAGCGAGAGGGTCATTTTTGTTAAAGCAAGATAATTTCTCAACGAATATACGAAAAATGTGGAACAAGGCTACAAAAACATCTTGGACCTTGATAAAGTGTGACCCTGCAAATTCGATTCCATGGTATTCTCAATTTTAAACTATGGATAACCTTCAACGCGACCCGATACCTGACTCTGATTTCAAATCCGAAAGAAAAATGTCAAATTTGAAAATTTCGAACACATTATCTTTCCTAACTGCTTTTTTGCTTGTGCACTCTAATCCTTTTTTTATTTCTCCTGTCGTTTTTCCTTCTCTTCGTCCACATTTCCCTCTCCTATTTTTCTTTTTCTGACCTTTTGTCTAAACTGTTATTTTCCTTACATTAACCAATCTTCTTTTTCTGTTTTTTTTTTACCTTCGCTCCCTTTTTATCCATATTTCTATTATTTTTTTCTCTCTCTAATGTAACTATTAAGAGGAAGTTATCTGAATCATCATCAACTCTCACATAATAAATTACTGTTCCCCTTTCTTCTTCTGAACGTGTTTATTCTCTATCCTTATCTCCCGCTAAATTTCCGTTTAAGCTAAATCATCCCAACTCCTCCATCCAACCTCTTTAACAACTTCATTCCCTCCCCAGTCACTACCATATCTTTGGATTTTCTTCCTCTCTCTACTTTATTTTCTTTCATAATTTCTTTCATATCCTCCGCTTTCTCCTGCATATCACTGTTTACATAAACTCCCGCTACCTTCCACTACTCCCACCCCATCTCTGCATTTATAAAAATTTTCGACAAAACACTTTAATAAGTCAACTTTAGGATTTTTTAACATTGCAGATCAATTTTCTACCAAATATTTGAATTTTTAAATAAAAACATTAATTGTTAATTTAAAAAAAGCTGTTTTCCATAACATTTTTGCACTTATCGCTAAATACGTGAATCCTGATAAAAATGATCCATTTTTCATTAAGTATTTCAACTTTTAATCAATTAGTTAAATTTTTAACTAATTTTTGTTGAAAATTGATCCTTCTGGAAGAAGATTACTTTTAAAGAGTAGTTTAATATTTGAAGATATCAAAGTAGGGTGAAAAAGAAACTGGAAGATTGTAAGAAGCTTTTTCGAATTTATGAGAATTTAAGAATGCTTTGAAAATACTTTTTTACGAAGATTTTCAGATTTATTAGACAAGTTCTTTCTAAAATCAATTAACAGTCATTAAGAATGACTAAAAAAAATATTACGTAATAAAAAAATTAATAAAAAAAGTTATTTCTCGGCATTAGTAAAGTCAAATACATTTTTTTGTTTAAAAATTTGAATTAAGCTAATTTTTTTTATTTTGTAGAATTATAAACGGATTCTTTTTGGTGAGTTTTGAACTATTGATACAAACAAATTGCAGCCTTTATATTTATAAACAAATAGGATCATTTTTTTATGAAATGAACTAGGACCATATTTTTTGTTAAAAAATCTGCTTTTTCTCAAAATAATGTTATGAATCAAAAAATTTTAAAAACGCAAATTCAGAAACACCGAAATTTTCGATAGGTTATGCTCGGTGCGCATGACAAATTTTTGCTGATACCCTTATTACTCAGATCTATATTTTTTGATAAAAATCGAGTATTTTCTTGGAATAATTTTTGTAATCAAAAATTTTTTGAACTAGGAATTTCAAAAATTTTACAGTAGCGCTGTCTTGTGACGAATGTCCACAACTACTGTTTTTCAATTAACTTTTTACCAAGGTATACATTTTTTGGTTAAAGTCTAGCTTGTTTCCCGCAACATAATTTTTTCAATCAAAGATTTTTTAAAACGTGAGTTTCGAAAATCTAAAAATGTGCATAGGAAAATAATTGTTTTGGAAGCCTAGTT
The DNA here is from genome assembly GCA_035041075.1 of Acraspis erinacei. NCBI lineage: Eukaryota > Metazoa > Arthropoda > Insecta > Hymenoptera > Cynipidae > Acraspis > Acraspis erinacei. The sequence continues at coordinate 52,083,245 of JAWWLR010000002.1, forward strand.
CAACCCAGCACAACCTCATGATTTTTTAAATTCACATTTTGAAAAATATTCGATTCATCAATTTTGGATAAATATTGTCTTTTTACAATTCAGATTATTTATAACAAATATAAATGTTAATTATTGAAAATTTTCTGCAGTTAGGTAAAGCTAGTAAGCTATTTTAATACGTACATAACGTAAGACAAGTTTTCCATGAAAAGGGACCAAAATTTAGTTCTCTAGTTTGGAAAAAATATTTCTAAGGTGGTTAAAGATCTCGTTTTACCGAGTGCTTATGTATTTCATTTCAATAGCCTTTTTCAAAATTAATATATGCAAGCCTACATAAATTCGAATTTTTTTCATAAAATCAGTACTTATTTACTACCTGTTGGGGTGGATCAAGTAGTCAAAAAATTACCAGAATGCCACTAAAATTCTGGTATTTAGGACAATCATAGTATTTTAGCAAAGTCGTCGCTCTTCCTACACGTTTTTCCCTCAATGTAGGGATTTTCCGCCGTAGGCTGACATTTCTCCCTTTGCCAGTATCGGATCTACAAAGCAGTTTTGTCATTTTTTATCACTAAGGACCACAGGCAGACCAAGTTAACTAAATCCCTACAGCTACGGACTCTGAGAAGTATGAGCGTCGTGCAGAATCTGATAAGCTACAAACAGTGCTCAGTGAAAAGTGCTGTGAAGTGATAAGAGATCAATTTATGTCCATTTTTCTGAGCTTTCGAATTTCATTTCATTCATGAATTTTCAGTTTACTCTTGTTTGAATATTTCTCGCTTTATTTTAAAATTTAATTTGGTAGGAAAATCGTAGAAACTATTTTTCTTGATTAAATTAAAATTAAATTCATAATGGCGGACAAAAACAAAGTACCCATAAATAACGCTGAACATGAGAATTACACGACCCCTGCTTCCTCGAGTCAAGCATAAATTATTCACTCTCCATCTGTATCGGTTCTTCATGAACTCAGCCAGTAGAGCAATGTTACTCCTAATTCTCTATTTACTTCTTTGACACCTTTCTGCAATTTGTCCATGCAGGGACAGATTATTTTTAACTAAGCTTATCAGGACATGCGTAATGGGTCATGCAGATTGATTATTTGCAAAGCACAAGCGAACCCGCAAATCTTGAAGAACTTCTTAATAGTTTGCGACTTGCGTTTAGTCCTCAAACTTGGCGCCAATAGAAAAGCAATTTCTGGCTTTATTCGAGGTTTAAAGCCGGAAATAGAAAATCGTGTTTCACTAAGAAATCCCGCGACTTTGCAAAACACAAGAAGTATTGACATAATAATTGAAAATGAGATATTGCATTTAGAACAGTTACGCCATGCTCTCGAACTCTATTCTGGCAACGGGCAAGAAAAGTTGGAAATATATCCAACCCCGCAAATGATCGAAATAATAACAACCGTAAAGACGGAAGATACTGCACATTTTGCGAAAGGCAATCAACCCAGTGAAGTAGCACAAAACCGACCATCCTTCGCTTCATCTGCGTCTTGGGGCAAAATACAAAAATGATATCGGCAGTAGTCTCAATTTCGAATCACGGTTTCTTGGGGATCATGCACATCTATTAATCGTCTCTGGTTCTGATTTAAACCAAAAAAATTCCCATTTTTCGAAAAGGAATTCTAGGAATTGAATTTCTAAGTACTCAAGGTGCAACCATTCAATTTAATGATCAGCGAAAGAGTCAATTAATTGTCAATAAAGAAACATTTCCTTCCGAAACTCGTGACACAATACATTTACCATTGCGTACAAAGAAATTATTTAAGATTTCTATCAAATCTACGGATCGAAAATGTGGATAAATTCCTAGGATCGAAGCTGAACAAGGTGTGTACGAGGGTGAGGCATTAGTGACCCATAAAGCAAACAGAGTTGCTATCTTAGCTATAAACTTGGCCAACGAGGCGATGGACTTAACGGTTCCACCTGTCAATTTAGCGCATTACCCTATTATTAAAGCTCCACTTAGGGCACGAAATGTAACTGACGATAACGCTAAAAGGACGCTCTTAAAGCTAAAAGATAAGAGCGATGGACGAAAAACCTACAAACTATAAAATCTATAGTTATCCTGAGATTCATAAAGCAGAACCTAAAAAGCAAGTAAATGAGCCTTTAGAAAAGGAGATAATTGAAAACTCTAATTCGCCATACAATTTAGCAGCCTGGATTGTACACAAAATGTCTGATTCGTAGGGAAATAAACGGTGGCACATGTTAATAGATTACCGAGCCCTTAAGCTTTTTGTGTTTATGGATTACATCGTCATCTATGCTAACTCCTTGGAAGAACACTGTAGAATGCTCAGAAAGCTTTTGGAGTGATTACAGTCAGCTTGATTAACACTGAAGCTTGATACATCTGATTTCTTGTTGAACGAAATCACTTATCTAGGGCACGTGATTACCCAAGAACTTGTAAAACGAGACTCTCGCAAGCTGGAAGCCGTGAGGAATTTTTGGATTCCGAGAAACAGGAAAAATGTTTAAAAATTCCTCGATCTTGTTGGATATTATCGGAAATTTATTCCAGAGTTTGCAAAAATCGCAAAGCCTCTGAAATATCTCACGCCTCTTGATGCGACATTTTATTTGAACGCTCCACAGCAGCAAGCTTTTGAGATTTTGCGATATAGAAAAACATACGAGCGAGAGTACCGAAGAGTCGAGAGTCGGTTAACCAACATCGACCGATAGTTTGGCCACACAATATTAAAACTCCTGCATCAAAAGTAGCAAGAGAGAAATTACGTTTGGCCGAATATCATTACACGGTACTTTATAAACCCTGTACAATGCAAAAGATCTCTCAAGGAATCTGATATGGATTAGTGTAAATTTCAAAAAAGAACGAAGAGAGAGTTGCAAAATACACGATTTTGATAATCCTCCAAAAGTAAGCCAAGAATTTGTTCCTACAGGTCCATTCCTAGAACAGAAAAATCAGTTAGATTCCGACTACCTGGACTCGGGGCGGTTGATGACGATCCGACACGATCCAATTGACAATTTACTATCAGCCGTACCGATTATTATGTCGCAAACCCCGGTGGGGTGGAGAGGGGGCAGAATATTATGAAATTGATTCTGTAAGCATTGTAGAGAATTCCGCGTTCCGCAAATCCACGAGTAAAAACCGTCGACAAACCTGTGCGAAAAGCGGTGTTCATTTGCCAGATCAAGTGACCGAAAATCTTCGAAGTAAAGGCTCGCTGGTCACAACGCGGGATGAAAAAATAGGTGGGTAGCTCGTCTCGCTGAAGGTCCGGCGAGGTGTCAAAACTTAACCAGTTATGGACAGTTATGGAATTTTCAACATCGGAACAATGGCAGCCTCGTCTGATTCGAAACGTAAAAAATCTTCAAATAATGTCATGGAATAATGATTTGAAACCGCTAGAGTTTTATCACTAATGAAAGACGTATTGTATATAAAAGAGATCAGCTAGTTTCGGGGGATGATAATCTGTTACACTTCTTCTCGCATGACTGTAAATGCACTAATGTAAAGAACCGTTTGCTCAGTGGTGAAGGCATAGTTCGGTCAGACGAGCTTCGTTAGGTACAGCCAAAATTGGGTCAAATCATTAGTTTTAATCCTGGGACCAAATACATTTTTAGGGCGATAATTAAAGAATCCGGAGACGCTAAAATTAACAGGGACGATCGAAAATCCATTTTGCAATCTATCAAATGCAGCAAAGTTGCATTAGGCTCAAAGACCGCTTGTTTGAGATTCAAATTTGAAAATGATCCGACAGTGAAATTAGACGAGGGGGGTGATGAATATCGTTATGGTTGACCTTGATGTAATCCTAATTCTACCCATTTTCCACGTGAAAATGGATACCCCGAAGTTATTATATTATTAAACAGTGCAAAAACTTGACACAGGTAGTAGGTACTACTGATTAGTATAAAAAAACACATAACGTACAGAAAGGAGCGATTGCGTCAGTACTAATAAGTGACTCGGACCGTGCATTGAGGAGTACTAACTGTTCGCCCAACCCTTCAGGTACTCGACCCTCCAAAAGAGTGAGTAGACAGAATCTCCAGGTCCGTACACGCTCCTCGATCAACCGCGATCACGATAATTAAAATTAATAGAAGCGAAGATCTCCATCTCCGTTAGCATGGCAAGATACGGAAATGGTTTTGATGACGTGGCTTGGGTAGAGGTCGAGTGCTTAGCTCTAGAAATATTTAACCACAGTGGAGTCACTATTTTCATTCCTACTGAAAAGATAAAGATGTCTCTAGAATCAGATCGCGAAAATATTATACGCGAAGCTTATAATTCAGTAGTGAGAGGGCACAAAGGGTGTACTAAAACTATTAAACGAATTCGCGAAAGATCTACTTGGCCTAATATGAGAAAATACATAAAAAATTTTGTTAAACAATGCGGCAGTTGCCAGCGAAAAAAGCTCATTCTTGTAAAACCTAGACAGCCGATGAATATAACGGATACCTCAAGGGAAGCTTCCTACAAACTATAAATGAACATTGTGGGCCTGCTTCCGTAAACTGCAGAACGCAATAAATATATCTTTATGCAGAACAGGATGCAGAGGGACACGCTTAACTTCAATTATCCCCTACAAATGTATATAGTTTAAAAATTTGAGAATCTCAACAAAAGACCGTAAGCACATCCTGTTTTTGAAATAGCTATAATCGTAAAAGAAAGAAATGTATTGGAGTTCGAAGTGTATTTTTAAAGGGTTCCCAAGATTTAGAGACTTATTGTATACTGTATAATGTAAAGCTTTTCATAGAAGAAGTTTATTTTTAGAAGATAGAAAGGAAACTTGGAAAAAAGGGCTTTTGTATGGAGAGCTTGAGTTTCCCAGTCTGTTTAAGATGTATTGCAGGGGGCTGATTCTCTCGGATACTTGCGACTTTTAGGTTTCTTCAATAATCATAAATTTTCGACTGGTCACATAGAAAAAAGATAACAGCATTCCTTAACTCTCAGAAATGTTCCTTAGAGGAACTGGAGTATTCACTTTTTTCCTCTGGAGATAGCAGACACTTTACGATCGCCAAACTAATTTGACTACGCTCTTTTCCAAGTGGAAATAGTTTCACCTGAACTTCAGCCCAGTAGAATTCATTAAAGTTAGTATACGGTAAACCGTGCCCCAGGTACTTCTAAATTGTTTCAATATTTATTTGGCGGAAACCAGCTATGAATACTATTTTAGTGCAATTTTTAATCTAACAATTTCAAACTGTAATCAAGAAACTTTTATCAGGAAAATAAATGTTTCATAAGCAAGCTGAAATATCATCCAAGAACTTTAATTTTAAATTAAAACTGATAAATATTCGCCCGAAGATGGAATAGTTGCATTTTCAGTTAAAAATTAATTTCCAAAGAAAGAAGAGAATTTTCTAAAAAATTTGTTTTAATTTTCAACAAAATACATCAATTTTTAACTCACTGTGTGGTCCGGGTCCAAATTGATGATGTTGGTTAGTATATGCGACAGGATTCGGACGCATAGGTGTTACATAATTTGCAGTCAAGACCGAGTGATTTTCAGAATAAGGTGGTCTCCAGTTGTTTCCTCCTCTGCTTGATGATTCTGTAAAAAGACTACTGATGTATACAAAATTCATCGCATCTGATCCAAAATATTTAGATGTTGATCGAGAATCTAAGTTTTCCAAGTATTAGAAAAATTATTATTAAATTCTTAAATAATACTCCCAATACTTTGTCCATCAGTACTTTACCGCATACCATTATCATTGCCGACTTAATTTTAAACTCGCCCTTTTATTAGTATGTCCTGCTGTCGCGACCGTACAGCCGAGTAGGTGCAAGTACATAATTATACATTGGGATTTTAGGATCTCCAGTTATTTTAAGAGATGCATGCATTTGGAAAATTCAACTGCCGATTTTTTGTCAAGATCATTACAATTCCAAAATGAAGAAACAATAAATGATTCAGATACCACAGTGCCATTAGATAGTAGTGACTCCGATACTGATAATGAAAAATCTGAAACTGTTATTAAGAAACTAAGGAACATACAACAAAAAACATTAAAGGATAAACTTAAAATACCTGATAGGGAAATTAAAGAACCCTCACCCGAGGAAGGACTTTCATCAAAAGAATAAGAAGAAGAAGAGGAAGAAGAAAAGGAAGAAGAAGAAAACCAACCATACGAAGGATTTCTAGAATGGAAAGAAAGACGTATACCAAACGATAGAGTCAAAATTAAACCAAACGCAGAAATTAAATTGTTTAGGAATTTAAAAAAATCAGACATGCCTGATTATAATGAAGAAAATTGTATACGTTATTTAGGATTATTGATAACAGTCTTTAGAGATACGGGATTGACAATCGTAAGATTGATTGTGGTGACCCAACCTTTACACCACTAGAGAAAGAAATACTTTTAGAAATATTACAATATCTATGAAACTATTACCCTGAAATAGGATTCCATATATGTTTTAATAAAACCGGAGAATTGACCAAAGAAGAGAAGAAAACCATTATCAAAGAAGCTCATGCAAATCATTTAGGAGAAAAAAAATACAATTCGAAAGGAAAGATAAATTGGTGAATGGAAGAATATAGATGAAGAAGATAAGAAATATGTAAAAACATGCCCTATTTGCCAATTGCAGAAGACAACAAGAATAACTAATCAAGCAAAATCCATTATTCCAGATACATCAACTAACCCTAATGAAAAAATCGCGATAGACGTTTTCGGTCCTTTACCAGAAACAACATTAGGAACTAAATACATTTTAAGTATCCAAGACAGATTAGCAAGGTATGCAGTTCAAGAGCCTATGAAAAATGAAACTACAGAAAGTACAATACTCTCCGATCAAGGAACAAACTTCTTATCAGAATTAATGCAGCAATTTGAAGATGCATTGAATCTCAAGCATATAAAAACAACATCAATGATAATGGTAAACAATGGGATGACAATTTACAATTTATCACATTCATAATAAATACAATGAGAATTACAAGTACATGATTTTCACCTTTCGAGATGACCTTTGGAAGAGATCCCAATATCCCATCAGCAATGCCAACATCACCAACTCTTCCTTATGCCGATTTAATAAAAAAGAACACATCAAGAAACCATTAGACGAAAATATATTAAAAACCCACTCAGTTTACAAAATAGGAGATCATGTCAAATGGAAGAATAATACAAAACAAAATAGATTAGATCCAAGCTGGAAAGGTCCAGGAATTGTTACAGAAATTACAAAACATAATAATTTTAAAATTAAATTTGAAGGAAAAACTTTTCAATTTCATATCGATCAAGTGATGACATTTTACGCTTTAAGAACATAATTATTCTGCTACTATGGATGTTGATGACCACAACATAAGCCACCTACATTCTTCAAGAAATTTAAGGAATTATTAACGTAGAGGAAATCAGTAAATCTTATTTGTATCGCAAGGAATAGAAACTAATTATAGGAATAAATTTAAGCTTAACTGAAAGTATATTTTAAACTATAGAGTAAATTATTGATTCAATAAATTACGATTTTATACAAGTTACTTGAAAAAAAAAGAAAAAAGCGGACTAGTTAATTTTGATCGGATATTTATAAAACCGTATTCGGAACTGTAACTGAATTCCAATACTAGAAATAATTAGTTAACATGAAATTAATTATAATTACACTCCTTATTGAAGAAACGAACGAAAGGATTTACATAGTAATAAATGCCATCAATAATGGAAGGGAAATAATCATACCGTCTCAAGGAAAACTACCAGAAGATGTCGTAAACGGATGACTAAATTACATGATTAATATCACAAATATTGAAAAAGAGCAAAGATACATAAGAATAATCAAAAACCCAACCAAGTTTCGAAAAATATTCCTGTCGTTAATTCCCGATCATGATTTAAAAATTAAATTTAAAGAAAGTTACTTACCGACTGATAAGGATATAATGAAAAAATCTAAGAAAATAGGTAGATATTTAATATGTAAAATAAATCAGCGTAATTTAAGAATTTATGAAACAAATATTTGTGAAGCAAGTTTACTCAGTCTCATTACCTACTCCATAGAGAAACATATATACCAATAACTGAAGTCATGGCAGCAAATACTTTTACCACCCATACGATTACCACCTTTTTGCGGAGCATGCGCATTGACTGCGCCTGAGTGT
>JAWWLR010000002.1:52099624-52110760 GCA_035041075.1 Acraspis erinacei
TTTCTTTTTGATCGCGTATTTTATTATTATCGTTATCTAGAATGTACTTTATGTTATTATTAGTTTTCCTATTTTTATGTTTATTAGTTTCCACAATTGTTTAAAATTGTTGCAATTCTTCTATTGTTTCTTGAGATATACGTTTGTGAGATCATGCCTAAGCTTATTATATAGTATTTCTTTTTTCACAAGATCTCATAATGGCTTTGGTAACCCAAATTTGTCTTCGTTTATTCTTATTATTGTGATTATTATATATATTTGTTTGCTTTGTTTGTTCTATACAATCTTGTATATTTTTATTAGCCATTATTCACTTAATTCCGATCAAGTATTAGTTTACATTTTCCCCAGTTTATTCATGCTTCAATAATGTTCATTTTTTATAATTTAAGAAGTATTTATTTTCAGTGTTTTCTGGTGTAGGTGGTTTATTTACTTCAATGAAAGTGGATCATGATCAGCAAAATGAGTCGATATGTTTAAGTTTTTGTTTGTATATTCTTATCCTTTATAAATATGTTATCAATGCATGATCCGGTTCCACTTTCATTCACTGGTCGAGTTATATCAATGAAACCAGGACAAAAACCTTCTTCAAGTAGATTGTTTAAGAAATCCTCACTGATAATATTTTGTTTTAAAATATCAATGCTAAAGTCGCCAATAATCAAATGGTTTTGATAGTTTTTGGTGTTATTTAAAATTTTGTTCAGGTTCATAGTAAATTCTAGACAAGAAATATCATGTGATCTGTATAAAGCAATTATGATCAGATTGATGTTATTCTATAAACAAATTTTACTATTTAATAGTTTTAAATTACCTGTTTGTACTATCTCTGTAGTTTCTTTGGCATAATCATTTATATAAATAATTATTCTATCTTATTTATTTAGCCTACTTTCATTATAGTAAGTTTTAAAACGAACATTTACATATAATATGGGACTATCTTTAATGTATCCATAATTACTGAGAGATTTTATATTGTGCTACACACCTTCATGTTTGATAACATGGTTCTGTAGGTCTTCAATGAAGTGGATGTGTTTCGCCATTATAACTCTTCCTTATTAGTTGAGTCTTGGGGCTGAGATGCACTTGTTGTTCGTTCAGTTGGTAACGGTGAGTTAAATCTCTAATTTGGCCTCTGCTGTCGATATCTATCTGGACTGTTGAATGTCGGTAATGTAGGTTGCATTGGATAATCTGTTGAGGTTATGCATCTTTTTATTTCCTTACTAAAGGTTTCACATTTATTAGGATCAAAAGCAAAGTGCTTAGTATTATAATTTGTGTTATATTTGTCATTGCTATATGAACAGTTTGGACATTTATTGTTTTTATTATTACAATCAGTTGTTTTGTGTTTCAGGTAGCAGTGCAAATATACTATACTGATCCTAAATTTAATTGCACTATGTCTAAATCCACTACAATTATGACAAGGTTTGACATTAATTACGTAGAAAACTTTGCAACTTTGGTAACCAACTAATATTCTATTCTTTTTCTCTCTGATATATTTATAAACTAACGTATTAACTTCCACTATTACACTGGTTAATCCTTTTCCTTTCACAGTGTGCATGTGAAGAACTTTACCCTTTTAATTAAAATTTCTGAAGTTTCTTAGATTTATGTCGTTTTCAATTGTTTCTCGCTCCATGTTTGTGGAGTTATCTATGTTAACTATTTTTATCTTTGAATTATTTCATTGTTCTGTTATAATTTCACAGTTCGTATCCAGTTTACTTTTAATTAATTGTTTAACAACTGTTATACTTTCGCAATAAACACAAGTATTTAATTATATCACTCGTGTACAAAACTAAGAATTTTGCCGACGTTTCGTGAACATAGCAGTTCACTTCTTCAGGGCTCACCTGAAACTGAGGTATCAGGTTATGTTTCTCTTATGTATACTCTCTACGATGCCTGTGATTGGCTAGAGCGCCCCACCATGGAGACAGGATGCACCTGATTGGCGTATTCCGAAATTATAGGTTTACACCCTAAAACCCTTCCGAAAGCTAAGCCAAACAAGCGCCCACAAATATCGCAACTCAATCAATCGTCTCCTAACTTCTCTTCCTTTCACAATAACGGAAGGACTCAGAGCTTCTTGCCAAATGGTTTTGCCTTGCATCCTCCAGGTTCTCAATTTATTATAAGCCCGTTACCGCCATTGTATCCATAAACGGCAACCTAATAGAGGCTCTTACGGGTTTCTGCTCCATTATAATCCTAGCATCCATAAATAGAACCGGTTTAGGGGGCGATCTGGCTTTGCGAATCTAAATAAAAGGTAAGATCTAAGCATATTGAAGTGACTCACATAAGTTAATTAAAAATTTGGCAGTGGAATTGTCGCGGGTTATTAAAAAGAAGGGAGACCTGCAAAACATCTTTGGAGACTATGAAGTACTTTTACTTTGCGAAACATTTTTTAACCCTGACCCTAGGTTGTTTCTATTAACTCTTCCGAGGGAGAGCTCTTAATCATCGCGGTCTACAGAGATTACTCCTCGGACAATTTCATTCTATCCAATACTTGGTCAATACTGTTTAATTACATCTCAGCCATCAATTATGATCTGGTCTTCATTGGAGGTGATTTTAAGAGCCACCACCCCTCATGAAGCAGTTTTTGCAGCAGCCGTAGTAGTTTAAGACTTTGTTCCTTATTAGAAGATACAGATTTCATACATCGGAACAATGGTGAAGATACGTTTTCCACCTGGCCAGGCCAATCCCCTTCGGCCCTAGACCTTACATTTGTGACTCCCAATTTATTTACTAACTGTTCCTGGGATGTGTGGGAGGATTCATTGGGAAGTGGCCACTGCCCGGTTCTGAAAAGCCTCGGAATGTTCATTCCCATCCCAACCTTCTTCTAAGATAAATATAAGTTGAAAAGAATGAATTGCCTTAACTTTTCTAATATCTTATCTAATTTAGTTAAAGGCAATGAAAAAACATTTAAAGGCACATCCCAGGATCCCTTCTCCAGTTATAATCGGTTTATTGAAGGATTCGACATGGCAGTTACTTCCTTTAACGATGTACGAAGAAATTCTTTTGATAAATGCTGTGATTCATTGGATAGAATGATTCGTATTTTAAGAATATGGAGTCTTAAAATGTTTTAAAAACAGATTTATTCAACCGGTCGTGGCCTCGTGTTCGGCAGGCAGAGAGGTCACAGTCAACTAACACCTTTTCATTGCCGAATTATTTCCTCTGAAAGTTTTCTATGAAAAATTCCCTACAGACTTTAGACGGTCTTGATAAAGTGGACTATAATATCTTATGACATCTCCCTGAAGCTGCAAGATCGATCCTTTTCAAAATCTACAATTACATACTTAGCTTCGCGTTATTCCCCTCTTCGTGGAATAACTTCCTGTTCATTTCATTTAAAAATCGACTTCTAATAAATTTCAACCCATTCCGCTCGCGTCTTGTATCTTTAAACTTATGGAAAAGCTTGTATACAATAGTCTTATCTGGCATCTGAAACAAAACTTCATTTTATCCCCTTCACAATCCGGTTTCAGGAAGGGAAGATCCTGCGCTGACAATTTGGTTATACTAGCAACAGAAGTCTACAAAGGGTTCGTCACAAAACAGGTCACGGATGGTCTTTTTCTAGATATAAAAGGATTCTTCTCGAACTTCATCCCTCGAATTATGGTGGAAGACCTTTTGAAGCTAGGCATCCCTGAATCCATTGCTAGATTCGTGTACAATTCCACGTCATTTTAACCTATGTTTCCAAATCAATGGCGAACTAGTAGGTGTAAGAACTAGCACAGCGGGCCTGACACGGGGAAGTATACTCTGTAAAATTCTGTTTCCAATACAAACAAGAAAAAATTATTCTCCCATTCCTCATAACTGCATTATAATTGAATTTGCGGACGGTATAGCTATCCTCTGCTGATCCAAAAATTCTAAACAATGTGTGGCTTCTTTTTAAAGATGTGTAGACATACTTTCCGACTTTCTGATCCAAAGCGGTCTTGAAATATGCCCAAAGAAGACCAAACTAGTTCTTTTTTAAAAATTTAATTTAGATTTTAGTAATATTTCGCTTTCTCTTATCTTAAAATAGCATTCATAATTATCCGTCAGAAAAGTTGAAACTCCTAGGAATAATACTAGATTATGAATTTTCTTTTGACTTCCATTTTGCTTATCTGACCTAAAAATGCCGTGAAAATTTAAATATTCTGGAGTCTGATGGGGAGCTGATCCATGTGTTCCTTTAGGAATATATGATGCGCTCATCAGAAGCTGTATAGATTACGGCTCTCACATCTTTCGTTTAAACATGAATTTTTTTTAAATAGAAAAAGGTCGCAAGCAGGCATTAAAACTACCTATAGGTTATCAAAAAGCACTAAGATTAACGTCATACTAGCAGAAACTTGTAAACATCCTCTAAAGAAACGCTTTTGTTTTTTGGCAAAAAGATATATTCTTAGATCATTATCTATTCTCAACCATCCCCTACCGGACAGCCTTGAGGAAATTTGGAACTCGACAAATCGAACGAACAGATAACTCATCAGAAACATGATTCACTATTCACCAAATGCTAGTTTAGCTCGGAAAAACATTGTAAATTAAAGCCTGTGCACTTGCAATCCAGATATGGATAAATATCTGGACCACAACCTTTGGGCTTGCCCCCGTTTTGATAACATACATGGTGCCCTCATTACAGGTCTTTCTAAAGCCCTAAAATGTCCTCCCCCCTCAGTAGTTACCAGTTTTTAGCTAAGCCCTCTGAAAAAATATAGAAACGATATTGTCAATTTCAATTGTCAGGATTTTAGTTTTCGATTGCTGTATTCGTGCAACACGAGGCATCAGTGAGTTAGACAGTAATGGAACGTTTCACGATTTTTTGTTGCTCGATAGTCGAGTATTTGAAGTCATAAATCCCCACGGAGCTGCCTTGTTCTGCGCTTGCTGGGATTTTAGTGGCATGCATTGGCTACAGTGCGCTTCTGAATTTGAAATTTAAATATGTTCAGTCGTATTATCATGGCAACCTCCAATGCGCATGTGCGCGGAACTGCTAGTGGGTATCCATTCGTGGCAAACATTAACGAAATCTTGGACATTTGTGATTTAACTCCCCACTTACAGGGATACTACTTCTTATTATTCCTTCGTGACAAAATATTAGATTAGTTATATTTTTATACTTCTTAAACATTAAACTCCGGAAGACAATGACAAAGGCCAAGAGGCCACCAAGAGTAAGGATCCTCATTTTATGGTATTATGCTCTTCCGAACAGAAACTGAAGCATGCTTGCTCACTTGTCATAATATGTCTTTCTGCTCATATATATAGTGCAAAAATAATTTTAAAAAACTCATTGACGACTCCGACGCAGAAGGTTTAAAGATTATCAAACTCACGACTTTGGTAGAGATTGTAAAGTTTTTGCATAAAAGTTCATAAATTTTTTATCTTTTTAAAGTTTTCAAATAATAAAATTTGTTTACTAAAACTCTTCTAATAACCTCGAAAGATATTAAAACATATCTTTAGAACGCATATATTTTTTAGAGGCATAACATTTTACTACATACTAAATTTCCTCGGGAATGTGCAAAAAACTCCGACAAGGAAGTAAAAACATTATCTAAATTACTAATGTTTTTTTAACTTTTTTCACGTTTTAAGATTTAAAATGGTCTTTGCGGATATTTTCATGTACATGTTGTTAAAAAAGGTAGGGCCTGGCGTTAGGATAAAAGGGTGATACTATAAACAAGGTAGGGGGAATGGGAACAAATAGATAGATCTGTTTTCTAACCCTTCCCTCTATTTAACGACGAAACGATGTACCCTCTGGGTGGATATAGATAAAGGTGGTTAAAGAAGAAAAATCGAGGCATAAAATTAATTTCCCTGTCGGAATAGTTACAACATTCATTTTGTAGTTGGAATATCAGCAAAACTTACGATATATTTAAAGATGATTGATAAATATGTTTCTTCGTGCATCATAGGGAACGAATACAACACTGTACACACAATTATACAATAACCATTTTTACCATGAATAAATAGAGCCGAAAATTATTTTTGTAGTTAAACTAGTTATAAACTTTCTTTTGGTTATAAAATATGATTATGCTATAAAAGGGATCTAAGTAAGTTTTAAAGTGTCCATTCATATTAGTGGTTTAATTATAACTTACGATACAAAATGGGACAAGCCTAATCAAAATGCATAAAATAACTCAACCACGTGAAAGGACAATAATTTTATAAAATAAAAAGATACAATGAATTCCTTCAGTAAAAAAAGACCAGCTTAACCATGGCCTGCAGCTCATTGTCTAAATCGGATATATGTATCATAAAAACAAACAAAAAGATAATAGCGTCATTCCGAAATGAAGTTACAATAAGGTTTTAAAAAAGTTATTGTTTTAATTGTTCTATAATAGTTTTTAAATTACGAATCATAAGTTGGAAAAAGATAAAAAGATATTATTCAATACTAGACTGTCGAAAGATCGGCCTAATTTCCTTTGAAATCAAACTTTCAAAAGTTGGCTTTGTGGAATTAAAATATGTAAAAAAAATTTGAATAAATTAAAAATAAAATACTTTTCTTCCTAATTTTGTTGATTTTGGCGACTAATAATGTTGTCTTAGTTTATTTTTTTATACTACCTATAATATTTTGTTAGCTTATTTCTGGAGTTCCTATTGTCATTGGGAGGATATTTTTTATTCAATAGCTTGGTCTGTTCTGTCGGACTACTCGTTAACACTAATTAAAGTCGGAAATATTCAAAATTTCATTTCTTGCGTAACAATGATTTTATCATAAACTTAATTATTTTCTATTTACCTACATCGCGAAACTGCACAATTGGAGTCATTAAAAGACTTCATATCTTCTGTTGTTCTCAATATAAAGTATTGATAAATAAATCCCCGTAAAAAGTAAATTATTAAATCTTCCGGAATTTTGAAAAAGATATTGCTTCAAAGAATGTTGAAAGAATATCTGTGAATTTGTTCAGATTTTTCCTTACGGAGGCCGAAAAAACTGTTTTTGGGATATTTTTCCATCCAACAATTTAAAATCATTGTAAGGAGAAAAGTGATCATATCGTTGAAAGCAGAACATTTAAAGTTTTCAGATTATTTTTGTTAAACAATTCAAAGCTTTTGTTGAGCGAGTAGCAATCAAAAGATTTTTGGGCCTCGACTTTTGGCTACGACTTTAGTAAAATACGTTTCTTTCCGTTTTTGATTCCTTGGACTTTTCAATTTCTCTAAGGGTATTTTGATTAGTAGATAACACGTAGATATTCAAAATATCTTTTAAGACTCAGCTGCATAAATATAATTTTGTTTAAATCATAGTCATGTTTGAGGTAATTAAGAATTTGACTGCTTCTAAGTTTTTTATTCTCAAGGCATATTTAATTTTTCGTTACGAATTTTTATCAGCATAAAGTCCTCAAGTATATTAAAAAATAACCTCTTGTCATTTTTAAGATAAGGTGAAACGTCTCCTGTGGTGCAGTGTAAAATAAAGGAACGTGCCAAGCGCATTTTGAAAACACGCAAAATATCAAATTTATTTATCTGCCAGCTGTAGTCAAATTTTATTTTTGTAACGAAACAACTAAATAAAATTTGTGGATTTTCAATACGTTTTTTTATTTTAGTTCCAGTTACTGAATGGTTTGAACATTCTCAAGCCACTTTGCAAAAAGGACCCCAAAATCCGCCCCTTTTTTTGCGCCCACGTAGTTCTTGAAGGAAAGAATATAAATTGTCGCAACAAAGCTCAATATAATCTTCAATGATTGCTGTAACCGGGTTTGTCATTAGTTTACCCGAAAACGGAAAACTACCACTATAATGGGGTGAGAAGTACACCGGTAATATGAAAGTAGGTGAAATAGTGTTTAATAGTTTTTGATCAGAACAGTATAATATGTACCTCAATTATACTTATTCAGTGAGGCTCCAACTGTTGAAAATCTAAAAACTACCCCTATGAGGGGATGGAAAATACGTCATAATCAAGAAAGTTTATAAAACATTTTTGAATATTTTTTTTGTCCAAAGATAAAATCAATTAGTGTACGTGTATAATAAGCACGTTAATTCTACTTACTTAGCACCATTTCAAACCTAAAAAACCGAAAAACTACACTTATTAGGGGATGGAAAGTACTTTATGGCCAATAACGAGGATAAAATATTTTTTATTATTTTTATCTCTAGAAAAAAAATTAAAAAATATTGTATCCACTTTCTTGGTCATGAAGTTACCCCCCCCCCCTGATAGGGGTAGTTTTTCGGATTTTACGGTTTGAAATGGTGCTAATTAAGTAGAATTAAGTTAGTTATTATACATTGACACTAATTGATGTTACCTATAGAAAAAAAGATTTTAAAATATTTTATACATGTTCTTGTTTATGACGTATTTCCCATCACCTCATAAGGATAGTTTTTCGATTTTTAAGAATCGGAGCGTCACTGAGTAAGTATAATTGAATGACATATTATACTGTTATGATGAAATACTACTGATAGGGATAGTTTTCGGTTTTTGTGTAAACTATTGACAAACCCGGTTACAGCATTCATTGGTGATTATTTTGAGCTTTGTTGCGACAATTTATTTTCTTTCCTTCAAAAGCGACGTTGGGTGCAAAAGAGGGGCGGATTTTTGGCTTATTTTGGGGTCCCTCTTTTTGTATAAAATATATTAAAATGTGGCCATAAAAAAAGTTCCCATGCTGCTCCATGTATGAAATATAAAAAACTTTCCATTTATAAAGAAAATCTCACAGATTTCCCGAGCATTTCCCGCAACAATAAAATTCCCATATTTTCCCCCTCTTTTCACGACTTTACTATGAGCTGGAAACCTTGAGATTTCAAAACATTTAAAACAAAGTATACATCAATTTTGACGATTTGAATACTTTCAAGTCCTTTGAAATACCTTGACATCATTGATGTATGTTTTAATTTCTTGAAATGATTGAAATCCTTGAAAAATACTCAAATTTTTTTAACTCCCTTAAAATCTTCAGGATTTCTTTAAAATTCCTTCTTTAAAATACTTTAAATCCTTTTAAATACGCTAGAAGTTTAGAAATCCCTTGAAATGATTGAAATCTCCAGATATCCATGGAAAACTCCAATTTTTTAAACCCTTAAAATATTTAGAAATTCTTTGCTATCTTATAGAATCCTTTAATTTAAAATATTGTAAAATTCCTCAAAATGTTTGAAATCTTTTAAATTGCCAAACTCTTACAAAATTATAATCAGGGATGGCCGTTTCAGTAAAGGAAACAATATCTGGGTCATTTCTCTGTTCACTAAAATTGTTCTCTGTCATTCAAATAAAAAAATTTGAACTGCTTTGGCTACAAATGCATTCATTTGAAATAATAAAAACTAAATTGCAAATCAAACCACAGCACAAACAACCCTTCTGAATACCAAAATTTTAAATTTGACGCTAAAAACATTTGTATTTCCGAAATGTTGCGTTCAGCCCCTAAATAATTTATGCAGCCAATGACTAAAGCGTAAGAGTTTTTCAGCTATCAATTACAATGAACTCTAGAGGTTGGATCCCCTGATATGGTTCTTCTGAGAATTGACGCCGTGTCGCAAGTAGGAGTAAAAGAAGCTTCGCTGGGTTTCACTGTAAATAAAATAAATCTTGCAATCATTGACTAATGCAATTTTATTAATTCGGTTTTAGACAGAACACCACTGCCCTATTATTTTATATTTCATGTTTTTTCAAATTGTTTAAATAATCAAATAAACTATCGCCTGAAATGTCAGTATTATTTCGCGAATGTATATATATATATATATCTTATATTATTTATTTAATATTTTGTAATTATTCTCCAAATTTATTCAGTCCAGAGACAAATTGAAACAGTTTATGGAAAATACTTGCAAATAGGTTTGAGAATCGATTTAATGTTAAATAATAAAATCTGACGTTTAAAAATTAAAAATAGAACGTTGTTCCTTATTACTTGAATTCAGGGCCATGCGTGCTTCGTTGAGCCATTAAGCGTAGCGGAAAGAAGACGACACAAAAAAACGGAAATGTCGATTTTCATAGGCCATACATTTTTTTAAAGTAGTGTACTTTTCGATAACAAAAAGATAATTTCTGTCTTATTGTCATACTATTATCTGCAAAGAAAAATGTAAAATGGTTCATTCAAATTTTGGAAGGAAAAATTTATTTTTAAACTCCTTATATTTAAAACTTTTATTTATCAAGAGATTTTTTCTTAAGCTTATTTTGGCTAAAGGTTTATTTTAATAATGTAATTTTCAAATTGGTTTGCGTTTAAATCATTTTTTTCCGCTTTTGCAAGTTTCTGGACCATTATAAATATAAAAACTAAATTTCGTATAAATATACGTAATGTTCATCTGCTTATATCTTTTTGGAAAAATTGTGACTTTTAATTTTTCAATTTACTTTCGTTACTTACATTGAAATTTTTTAGTGCATTTATATGTATGACATCTGTATGTGCTTCTATGGGTCGTTAGTTCTAACAAGGACCATGAATGTCAATTTTTTCTTGCTGAATATTGAAACAAATGCCCAAAATTACTCTCTCGAATGTTATAGAAATGAGTATGATTGGTAAATTTTTAGAGAATGTTTTCCAGGGAAAACTAAGCTGTTATTTAATAAATAAATAATATATATATATAATAATAATAATAAATAACATATACAATACATATACAATATACAATACAATACATATACAATAAATAATAATAAATAATAATAATAAATAAAATAAATAATAATAATAAATAAGAAAGTAACCTCCTCCCTAGAAGAACAATCAGCCGAATAAGATCTGAGGTTGAGAATGCAATTCACCAGCAACATCAGGGTGCGCAGACCAAAAAGAGGATCAAATGGATGCCAGAAATGAATGAAGATGTGATCAGATGTCACTTTCGGGCGAAAGCACGAGGTGGCCCAATCGGGGGCGAACAACATCGTCTTTTCGTGGGTCTTCATCCCGAATTGGCCCATAAGGTGACTAAACAACATCT
>JAWWLR010000002.1:52182709-52194973 GCA_035041075.1 Acraspis erinacei
CCCTTTTCATGACCTACATCGATTTATTATTTATTATTTAAATCCATTCCTTTTTTTTTAATTTCGTGCATTTGAAGTAGCCTACCTGTTGGAAAGTGTCCTTATTTTATATTTAGATGAATCAGAAGTTTTTTTAGGAGGTGTGGAGTGAAATTTCAATGATCGAATTGACACTGAGAAATCTCTTTGGATTGAAAGTTATACATTTAAAAAACTTTTTTTAATCAGATGACCTGAGCTTCGTAAGCCTGCACATTTGATCGTTCGAGAACAATTTCCTGGGATTTCAAAGATTTTAAAAGTCTTGAAATAATGCACCAAAAATTTCAAAGAATTTTTAAAATTTTACAATATTTCAATAAATTTTGAAAAGATTTTAAAATATTTTTATATAGATTCAAAGGATGTTGTGTAATATCATATTTCAGGGAATTTCAGACTTCTTCAGAATATTGCAAGGAATTTCACGGGACTTCTGAATATTTTAAGGGATTTTGTTGCATTTCCGAATATTTCAAAGAATTTCAAGAAATTATATAAACTTCCAACAGATTTCAGGGATTTTAAGGAATGTTATGGAACATCCACATTTTTATGGAATTTCCAAGATTTCATAGGATTTTAATAGATTTCAACGAAATTTAACCAATTTCTTAATAATATTTCGAAAGATTTTAAATAATTTTACAATATTTCAAACAATTTCCAGAAATTTTATAGACTTCCAAGAGATTTTAGGGATTTCAAATAAGTTTAAGGAAATAACCAGATTGTAAAGGAATTTCCAAGATTTCACAGGATTTTAATAGATTTCAACCAAATTTACTAAATTTCCTAGTCAATAATATTTCAAAAGATTTTAAATAATTTCAGAATATTTAAAAAATATTTGAAGGAATTTTCTAAACTTCGAAGAGATTACAGTGGTTTCAAATGATTTTATGGAATATTCAGATTTTTAAGTAATTTCCAAGATTTCACAGGATTTTAATAGATTTCAACCAAATTTCTTAGTAGATAATATATCGAAAGATTTTAAAGAATTTCAGAATATTTTAAACAATTTTGAGGAATTTTATGAACTTCCAAGAGATTTCAGGGATTTCAAATTATTTTATGGAACATCCAGATGTTTAAGGAATTTCACAGGATTTTAATATATTTCAAGGAAATTCACCAAAAGATTTTAAATAGTTTTAGAATATTTTTCACAATTTCAAGAAGCTTTATAAACTTCAATGAGTTTTCGGGGATTTCAAATGAATTTATGGAATATCAAAATTGTAAAGGAGTTTCCAAGATTTCACAGAATTTTAAAAGATCTCAACAAAATTTACCAAATTTCTTAATAAATAATATTTCGAAAGATTTTAAATACTTTCAGAATATTTTTAACAATTTTATGGAATTTTATAAACTTCCAAGAGATTTCAGGGATTTCAAATGATTTTATGGAATATCCAGATTTTAAAGTAGTTTTCAAGATTTCGCAGGATTTTAATAAATTCCAGCAAAGTTGACCAAATTTCTTAATAAATAATATTTCGACAGATTTTAAATAATTCTAGAATATTTTAAACAATTTCAAGAAATTTTTTAATCTTCCATGAGTTTTCAAGGAATTCAAATGATTTTATCGAATACTCCGCTTTATCGGGAATTTCCAAGATTTCACAGGATTTTAATAGATTTCAATGAGATTTACCAAATTTTAAAATAATATTTCAAACTTCTTAAAATAATTTTACAACATTTTTAACACATTCAAGCAATTTTAGGAACTTCCATGAGATTTCAGAATTTTTCAAATGATTTCATGGAATATCCAGATTTGTAAGGAATTTCAAATATTTCACAGGATTTTAATAGATTTCATCCAAATTTCTGAATAAATAACATTTCGAAAGATCTTAAATAATTTTAGAATATTTTGAACAATTTTTTAGTAAATTTTATAAACTTCCATGCGTTTTCAGGGATTTCATATGATTTTATGGAATATCCATATTTATAAGGAATTTACAAGATTTCACAGGATTTTAATAGATTTCAATGAGATTTACCAAATTTCTGAATAAATAATATTTTGAAAGATTTTAAAGAATTTTAGAATATTTTAAACAATTTCAAGAAATTTTATAAACTTCCATAGGTTCTCAGGGATTTCAAATGAATGTTTGGAATATCCAGATTTATAAGGAATTTCCAAGATTTCACCAGATTTTAATAGATTTCAATGAAACTTACCACATTTATTAATAATATTTCGAAAGATTTTTAGAATATTTTAAAGAATTTCAATAAATTCTATAAAATTTTAAGAGATTTTAGGAATTTCAAAGGATTTCATGGAATCTCCAGATTTTAATTTCAAAGGATTTTAACAATTTCAGGTGATAGTTTTTAGAAAGTAATTCAAGTAGTTTTGCGGAATTTCTGAATATTTTATGTGATTCCAAGAATTTTGGAATATTTCAAGAAATTTAAAGGAATTCCTGGAATTCGAAACGATTCTAAGAAATCTGGAGCGATCCCAAGAGATATAATTTGAAATTAAATTTTTAATTTTGAAAAACTTCGATTTTTATTGGAAAGAAAATTGGGAGCATTAGATTTTTGTCATTTCTAAATTAAAAACCCTCTTTTTCTATTTTTGTAGATCCTCTGCTTTAATTTCTCATAAAAACAAAAATTGCTATTTTTTCATTAATTTCAAGCCAAAATCGAATTCCTCTTCATCACTTCGTCATTAAATCACTACACTTTGCTTAGCATGACTAGATTACTGTAGAAATTGCTTCGCTTTCATCCTTTTATTATTTTATGATTTAGTATAATTGCCATCAAATTTCAAAGCAATTTTATTTTTTTTTTTAAACCCTTAAATTTGAAGATCAAGTTTGAAGGCATTCTATACTTTATTGCTCTGCTTAATAATAGAAATTAGGAACCTTAGACTTAGAAATTATCCATGTTCTTTTTTAATTCTATACTTATCGTTTTTCTAGAAAACTGTTATATAAATAATTAAATTTAATAATTAGTTTTTCTTGCTGTAACTTTTATTTTCTAATTTCTCCTAAATCTAAAACTCTTTCCCTCTTCCTGTCTGAAAATTTTACTTGTGCTATTTCTCAATTTTTCATATCAAATAAGAAATAAAATTATGAGTTTTTTCAGACTTTGGGCTGAAGTATTCCATGTGAGCGCCAGTAGCGGATCTGTAAAATGGCAACAAATTTCCGAGGATTTGGTGCCAGTCAATATCACCTGCATTCAGGATTCACCAGAATGCATCTTCCATATTACAGCTTATAATAGTCAGGTCGACAAGATCCTGGACGTACGACTGGTTCAACCAGGTATCTTTTCGTTTAATTTACCAATAATATATAATGAAATATTTTTTAACAACGATCGTTTTTAAATATAGAATTTAAAAAATGTACCAAATCGTTTTTTAGGAACAAGAATCGGCCAGGCATCGGAATGCTTTGTTTATTGGAAGGATACGATGACAAATGACACTTGGGGATTGAATTTTACCTCTCCAATTGACGCCAAACAATTTCGCGAATGTTGCGTAAGAGTTTTTTCAATTTGGAAATATTTGAATTTGAAGGTCAATCGAACTCTAAATATTTTATAAACAAGTTTTATTGTCGTTTTTAAATTTTGAAGAACTAGAATATGTTAGTCAATCCAATTTTTAGTTTTAATAAATTGCAATTTATAGGTCCATTATTTTCACATTTGAAACATTGCAACTTGTAGGTCAAACATTTGTTTGACCTACTCTTCATAGTGTTACTTTATATTTCAATACAAAAATATTTGCGAAGCTCATTTGACCTAAACTTTTAATTTCCCTCATGTTGGTTTCCAGTCACCCTCTTTTAAGATTTCAAGAAAGGCCTCGTCTTCCTACTCCCTGAAGTTGGAGCCACCAAACAAGCAAAAGGTGAAACCTCGAAGAAAACCTCTTTCGACCCCAGCATCGCCAAACAGATCGAAGGAACCAATTTGCACTTGCATGACACCTGAACAATTCGCCAGACTTCGAAGTCAAGATCCAAGATATCGTAGTTCATGCGGTACGATTCTAAACAACAAATTATTCACCCATATTTGTCGCTTGGGGAACGTTCAAATATTAGGTCAACTTTCCTTTAATATATTTTATAGAGAAAATAAAAATATTTGAACGCTCCCTTACCTATTATATTACCGTCCTGTTTGCTTCCTTTCAAAAATGATTTAACTTCAAAGTTGATTTCCAAGTAAGAAATAAATCCAGAGTAGATAAGAAAGAGTAGAGAAAAGTTTCAGTCTTGAATTGGTATTTTGATTCTAAATCTGTTGATTTTCGGTGGTAGGCCCATCGACTTTACCACGAACTATGGCGCGGTCGACTGAAATGGAAATGACTACAGGACGTGATAAAATAACGGCAGCGACGTCCAGCGCGTCTTTGTACGACAATGTCAATAACGCAAATCAACCTCTAGGAAAATCCTTGAAGAGCGGAGATTCCATGAAAAAAGATAAGCAGCAGCAGAACGAAACGTGTCAAACGACTCCAAAAACTGCAAACGTGGGGATTGGTACTGCTACTGTTGGTTCACAGGTAAACAAAAACATTTTTATATAAATACTTTATTTATATATAAATTATAAAAGCCGTATAATTTAGAAAAATTTAATTCTGATCATGAAAGAATTCCCGATTTCAAAATGTCTCAATTTGTAGGTCAATTTAATTCCAAAGCTCCGATTGGCGCACAACTTAGCGCTTTCGCCACTATTATCTGTTATGGCTTGACCAAAATTTTAATTTATTTGCTAGATCGACAGCCCAGAAGACAAGGGATCCTCGATTTCTCCCAAGAAGGGATCAAAACAAAATCAGGACACTTCTACTCACCAGAATGGAATGGAAACGCTCAAATCTGAAGGAACTCAAGCAGGAGGAACCCTACAAAATAAATCTCTTCGTCGAGAGCAACTTCATCACACTAAATCTGCAGATTACACTGAATTAGAAATGCAAAACGGAAATATTTTCAATATCGTGAATAATAATCACAGTCGTAAATCCAAAAGCAAAAGCACCGACGACATGAGAATTGAAAATGCTCAAAATGGAATAAGTCTGGATTCGAATACTTTGAAAAGGATGTTAAAGCCAATGTCGAGTGTTGATAGCCCAGTAACTTCACCAGAAATGTCGAGAAAAAAACATGCGCATCATGGATATCATTATCATCCGAGCAATAACAATCAGAAATACATGGTTTCCGAGGGAGAAAATGAAAATTATCATTACAGGAGTCCGTACAATAACAAATTCCAAGGATCAAGGAGTGTTCATGACATGGGGAGGCAGTACAGTACTAGGAGTACGTTTGCAAAAATATATAATCAATTTCTAATATTTTGATCAAGTTTATATTTTTTCTTTAGAGGATTGATCTTTTAAATTGCTCTGCTTGAAAATCATCTGACTCATTCATTTTCATGAGATCTAGTTTATAATTAGCTTTAGGATTTAGCTTTTCTGAAATTCTTATTTCATTTTAAATCTTTAAAATATCGTTGAATTTTAAAATTATTTTTGAATCATTGTGGTTCATAGGTCGATTTAATGTTTAATATAATTGATTTTTTAGAAGCTTTAGGCTTGTTCCCTGAATTTTTAGAAACGCTCTAATTGCTCTAAAATTGACTTCATTAGTACAACTGAATTTCACTTTCCTTTGACCCAGACGTTATTCATAGTAGCCTGATGTATTTTTATACCTTATAATTTAATAGTATCTCGTTCGACCTTAGATACTGTGCATTAAATACAATACAAAATTATATTTCTTCTTTTACTATACATTTTTGTTGTGTAATATGTTGTTTTTTGACATCGATATTTTCTATTTTATTTATTTACTTAGCATAATCTTATTTGACCCAATTTTTCGTGGTGAATCATTTTCTCCAGTTAAATTTGTAGGTTTGACCTAGACTTCTTTATTTATTCACTATTATATAATTTGTGTTAAGTCTGACGTTGTATGGAAATTTCGACATAATTTTATTTTGCTTCTTTGACCTATATTTTTGTCATTAACTTATTCCATAAGACCTCAATCCAGTTAAGACTGAAATTTAAAATAAAATCCAGTACTATTATATTTGGTTTATTTTACCTAGACCTACTTTATTTATTTAACAGGACTGCTTCTGTACCAAGTTTGTCATTCTGAATCAATTTGACCACATTTACTTTTTGGACCATTTTTACGTGAGATGTGCAAACTCAACAATTGTATATTTAATTCTCAAGGCGACTATAATTTCTATATTTGAAAAAGATTTTTATTTATTCAATAAAACCTTACTTGACATAAGTTTGATCTAATAAACAAGTTTCAAACCAACTTTATTTTCTTTGTTTGACCTAGTTTAGAATTATTTAGAATTATTAGACTCTAGATTTTTTGAGAGCATTTGCACCACCGAAGTCATAAACTGCACCATTTCCAAAAGCTGCACGTAGCCTGTTTTTCTTAGGCGGAAGAAGCAGGATGTACTTAGATTTGGAACCTAATCGCTGCACAGGTGACGTCTCTCCACCTTCGGACAACGTGATCTTCGATAATCAGTGTTACGCCACAACCCCAAGTTCCTCAAACGGAAATTCGGACATGGAACAGCCGAATCATTGCAATTCGAGAAAATGCAATGGAGGACAATGTCATCAGCAAAATATGCAGTCAGCATCAACTCCTGGAAGTCCAACTAGCAGACTTCTTCTGGAATACGAGATGCATCTGAGGAATACTTTGGCTAAGGGGATGGATGCTGAGAGCATCAGTCTTCATACATTTGAAGCTTTGCTGACACAGAGTATGGAAAATCTTGGTAAGACAAAATTAAATGTTGTTATGAAAGCTTCCAGATATGCAAGGTTTAAAATTTTAGATAGGGCGAAGCAGGAATACTTTATTATTTGTAGTCAATCGTAGCTCATATCTGCAAATTTGAAGAACTGGTTGAACATATTTGCCGAGGGGTTCACAACTCGACCGATCAGGTGTACACCTACTTCTGACTTTCAGAAACTTCGAGTTATTTCAATGATTTCAGATAATTTCACAGACTTCATTAGAATTAAGCAGAATTCTTTTCAAGTCAATACAGATATTTTAAGAGACTTTAGTTATTTCCAGAGATTTCAAAAGATTTCAGAACATTCTTTAGAAAATTCACTGACTTCGGGATATTTCTAAAAATTTCCGAAATTTTGTGGAAAATTCACTTCATTCACAAAATCTGGACGACTAGACACAGCCTTATTTTTTGACGATTTTCCGATTCAAAATTAAATTTCAAAATTCCATTCATTTAACTTATTTTGAAATCTCCTCCAAATGCTTTAATCACACTTTAAAAATTAGTCAAATCAACAACTTTAGCCTAAAATAATCTATCAAATTATTCACTGTTAAACCAGAAAATTAGAAATAAGAGGGGCGATAGATTTCTAAAGAATGTGAGCTTGATACACTTGCTTCTTATTCTCTCACTGCTCAATCCATACCAACTCACTTCATGAGATTTCAAGCGAATTCAAGTAACCTTACAAATTTCAGAAGTCAATTGTAGGATAAAGCTGCAAATTGTAAGTCTTAATTAAATATTAAAAATACTCACACATTTTGAGAACTTTAATATTTTTAGCTTAATCAAAGCTCAAATATACAAATTTGAAGTTCTAATGAAGAATTTGAAGACTGTGACTTATCAAGGGCTTTGGCAGTTGTAGGTTAATTGTAGGTCAAATTTGCAAACTTAAGGTCCTAATTGAATATTATAAGTTTACAATTTTTGCGAGCTCTCATATTTATGGCTAAATCATGGGTCAAAACCAAGGTCTAAACTGTAAATTTTAATATCTATAAAATATATTTGTATTTGAATACTTCCACATCTTGGGGACCTTAAATTTATAGGACAATTATAGATTAGAGCTGCAAATTATTTAATGATTAATTATATATTTAAAAACTCGCACGTTTTTAGGACTTTAATATTTGTAAGTCAATCATAGCTCAAATATACAAATGGCTTTGGCAGTTGTAGGTCAAATGTCGGTCAAATGTCCAAATTTAAGGCCCTAATTGAATATTAGAAGTTTACAATTTTTGTAAGCTTTTATATTAGTTGATAAATCGTAGTTCACATCTGCAAATTGAAAGTTCTGATTAAATAATCTTTAAATTGGAAGCCTTAAACTTTTTGATCAATTGTACACATGTGGGTCAGCCGTAAGACAAATCTGCAAATTTGAAGTCCTAATTAATCATTAGAAGACTTCCACTTTTTAAGGATTTTGATATTTGTAGATCAATCTTAAGTTACGTCTTCAAACTATAAATCATACTTGAATATTTAAAGAATTCCAATTTTAAAGGATTGGGGTATATTCCCGAAAAGGTCACCCTTGAATATTATCCTGGTACTTGGCCGGGGGGTTCATTTGAAACCCATTTAAAATTCCCAAAACGATTTTTGACGCAGATTTTTTTATCTCTAAAAATAATGTTATCGTAAGGTAATACAAAAGTCTTATTTTAAAATTTTCATCCTTTTAATTTAATAATTTAAAATAGCTTCATAGCTAATTGTTTTGGGAACAGGAATGGTTTGTCTTTTTAAAATTTATTTTATTCTTCTTCCTAAAACTATTCTGAATACCTACTGATAATAATTTATACTTTAAATTAACATTTTCTAATCTAATCATTCAAGAACATGTTTTTAACTTTGTTGTCTAATTGGTCATTCATAACCCAGTATTAAAATGTAGCTTCTCAAGAATTTCCGTATAAAAAAACTAACAGTATGAACATAGATTCTATAATGAGTCAAAATCTCCGTCCATACAATTTTCTTTGAGCCGATGCTTCAATTATCTTCTTTGTGAATATGTTACGCTCAAGAAGCGAAAACGCTCAGTGAGCGTTTAAATTGGCCATAACTCGTTGTGGGTGTCTCGATTCTGCCAGAACGCCTTCTGACCATTTGAAAACTGCAACAGCGGGTTCTAAGCGTCTTCAAAGAATATAAAGAATATAAAGTGCTCATAACGGGTTTTGGCACGTATAGATGCATTTTATACAATGCTCTTTTTAATAAGGGCTATCAAATTGTGTTTTTTTTTTCTTATAACAGTAAACGTTCTGAAAATTCAAGGTCTAGCCAAAATCTAAGCAGGTATTATTTACCTACTTTTTCATTCGAAATTATTATTTTTTATGATGCAGTTTGTTTATATTTTCACCCGTAATTCCTGAAGCATTCTTTAATATCAAAATAAATTTTGGACATAAATAATTATATTTTTACTTTGTATAATAAAATATATAAGTGAAATAAAATTTATTTAAATGAACCCTAGTGGCGTCCCACATTGGAGCAAAAACATGGCTGAACAAATTGATGTTCAGAAGCGATTTCTCAACTGATTTCAATTTTTGTACTTGAATTAACGCCAATAAAATTCCGCATAAATCTTTCATGACCGACTTAAAAAAATGTATTAATTTTTTTATTTAATAACAAAAATGAAGAAAAAAAATTTGTTTAGTACATTACCGGTTTTCGAAAATCAATGAAACCTCTATCCAGAAAAGTTGTCTTATAGCTTAGCAATTGTTTAAAAAATTATTGAATTTGTGATAAACAAATAAGTTAGAGAATCGAATGAAGTGAAGAATGAAGTGAAGTCATAAATCGAATTCATGAAAGATAATAAACAATTTGTTATTTTATAAAAAAAAGTCTAAAAAATTGTCCAGAACATTATTTATGATGAAATAAATGATGTTTTTTTCTACTGAATAGGCTAACAATTTTTGAAGAACAAAATTTCTGTTCCTTTAAGGTATTAGAATTCTGTTATTTAGTAATGGCTCTTTGCTATCGATCTATGGAAATTGATAATATTCTAAACATAATTAACAAATGCATTGTTCGGATATTTTTAAAGGTAAAACAAGCATCAAATTATGTATAATATGTTCCACCTACATAAAACACTTAATTCTGTTAAATATATTTTTATCTTTAATATGCTTATTTACTTTAAATAAATACATCTTTACAATCAAAAATATATTTTTCAGATAAAAATCTTTTTTCCTCTTTAACCTTTTTTTTCAAATTTTCACTGTGCTCTTAAGCTAGGTTATAAATAGGGATGTTCAGTTTATGATGTTTAATAAGCCGAAATTATGCTGCCAAAATTGCCAAAATGGGGCTTCAAATAATGCGATACTATGGGGTGCAAAAAATACACCCTCTAGGCCCTATAAACTATCAAAACATTGATATTTCCCTATATATAATAATAAAATAATACACTTACCGCGGGTGAAACAGTAAAGTTTGATAAAATTGAGTTTTTGAATGAATTCTATTGTATTTGAGATATACGTATATGACATCAATTCACTTGAAGCAAATTTTATTATAGTATACAAATATAATTATTTATGTTCAAAATTTATTTTAATATTAAAAAATTGTTCAGGAATCACGTGTGAAAATACAAGAACAAAATGCATTATAAATCAAATAATACTTTCAGGTGAAAAAGGTAGGTACATAGTATTTGTTTTGCTTTTGGTTGATCCGAGAATTTTCAGAGCGCATAATGTTATAAGAAAAAAAAACAATTTGATAGCCCTCATTAAAAAGAGTATTGCATTCATGTTGAGGCCATTTTTTAAATTGCCAAAATGAATCTATATGCGCCAAAACCCGTTATGACATTTTCCGGACGCTCAGAATGCGTTGGGACTCTTTCCGGACGCTCAGAACATGTTGTGACTCTTTCGGGGCGCTCAGAACGCGTTGTGGTTTTTTCCGGAATCTGAGAACACGAACACACTGAGAACTGAGAACACAGAAGACGCTCAGAGAGCGTTGGGGCTCTTTCAGGACGCTCAGAACGCGTTGGAGCTCTTTCCGGACGCTTAGAATGCGTTGTGATTTTTTTCAGACGGTCAGAAAGCCTTGGGGCTCTTTCAGGACGCTCAGGACGCGTTGAAGCTCTTTCCGTGCGCTTAGAATGCGTTGTGATTTTTTCCAGACGGCCAGAAAGTATTGGGGCTCTTTCAGGATGCTCAGAATGCGTTGGGACTCTTTCCGGACGCTTAGAATGCGTTGTAATTTTTTCCGTACGGTCAGAAAGCGTTGGGACTCTTTCCAGACGCTTAGAATACGTTGTGATTTTTTCCGGACGATCAGAAAGCATTGGGGCTCTTTCAGGACGCTGAGAACGCGTTGGGGCTTTTACCAGATGCTTAGAATGCGTTGTGATTTTTTCCGGGCGGTCAGAAAGTGTTGGGGCTCTTTCCAGACGCTCAGAACGCGTTGAAGCTCTTTCCGTGCGCTTAGAATGCGTTGTGATTTTTTCCGGACGATCAGAAAACGTTGGGGCTCTTTCCAGATGCTTATAATACTTTGTGATTTTTTCCGGACGATCAGAAAGTATTGGGGCTCTTTCAGGACGCTCAGAACGCGTTGGGGCTCTTTCCGTACGCTTAGAATGCGTTGTGATATTTTCCAGACGGTCAGAAAGCGTTGAGGCTCTTTCAGGACGCTCAGAACGCGTTGAAGCTCTTTCCGTGCGATTAGAATGCATTGTAATTTTTTCCGGATGGTCAGAAAGCGTTGGGGCTCTTTCCAGACGCTTAGAATGCGTTGTGATTTTTTCCGGACGATCCGAAAGCATTGGGGCTCTTTCAGGACGCTCAGAACGCGATGGGACTCTTTCCGGACGCTTAGAATGCGTTGTGATTTTTTCCGGACGGTCAGAAAGCGTTAGGACTCTTTCCAGACGCTTTGAATGCGTTGTGATTTTTCCGGGCGGTCAGAAAGCATTGCTGCTCTTTCAGGATGCTCATAACGCGTTGGGGCTCTTTCCAGACGCTTAGAACGCGTTGTGGTTCTTTCCAGACGCTCAGAACGCTTTGCGGCTCTTTTTAAATGCTCAGAACGTGTTGAAAAGTACACTCATAGTACTTCGCAGGGATATTTCACCTGAATTTTCAAACTAATTTGTTTTTAATTTTTTGTTACAGATACTCCAATGTCTCCGACAGGTCCTTCATCGCCGAGTCAAGAAGGTCTCTTCACAGACCTTCGACTTCTCTCGTTGGAAAAACAGCTCAATATTGAAACAAAGGTAAATTGATCTGGTAC
>JAWWLR010000002.1:52404517-52417787 GCA_035041075.1 Acraspis erinacei
TTTTACCGCGATTTCGCTGAGATCGGGTGCAGTTTTTTAGATTAGCACCCGATCCCGGCGAAATCCTGCGGTTGTCCCTATGACAAACTTATATATATATTAGTTATCAGTAGACACTGCAATTTTCCTCTATATTATATCCATTTTGATTATTAAACAAAATATAAGTATTTTATAGGAAATCGGACAAAAATATTAAAAATTGGGGCCAAAATCTCACATTCCTTTTTATTATTCTAATAAATCCCCTTCAGTGCTGAATTCAAAAGAACGAGGTCTTGCGCTCTTCGAGCTTTATTTTTTAATTTTGTCAGCCAATAACGCGGATGAAAGTGTCCAGGGATCGTGGTGAGAGGTGACGTAAATTAATTGAAAATCAGACAACGTATATTTTTGTATGAATATCTATGTGTTTTTATTTTCAGATATTATGCAATGGGCGTAAGTTTGAAAATTGCATTATCAATCTCACGCTATTAAAAATATCTGCTCACACCCTTCACTCTACATCTACAGTACCATTTTTTGGATTTCAGATTCCAGACAAATATTTTGTTATATTTACAGATTTTTACATTCTCATCATTTGTGATTAAGAAAGGATTAGAATTGTCGGAAATTTGACACCACAGTTTATGAAGATATTAAGATATGAAAAAAGACGAATTAACAAAAATTATGATCTCAAAAAGATCTATGAATTTGTTAATAATTACTTCCTAACATGGCGCAGTTTTTGTTTTATTCGTGAGAAAAATCCTTGATAATAAGAAAATTAAATTTCTGGAAAAAGGCCACAAAGCATAAAAAAATTAATATAATAGACAAAAGTTGTTCACCAAAAAAGATATACAATTTTGTTATAATTTGTTACATTCGCATCATTCATGATGGAGAAAGTATTAGAATTTTCCGAAAGTTGACATCACAATATTCAAATTTCGAACCAAACGACAGCAAAATACAAAAAAAATGTCTTAAAAGAAATTATAAAATTCTTTTTTTAGCATAACAGCGCGAAAAAGAGAAAAATGTCTGAAAAAAGGATATGCGACACTTAATTAAGTAGAAAATTCAGAATATGAAGATGTACAAAAATACTGGGATCTAAAATAAATATTTTTCAGAAAGTTTAATTTTAATTCAAGCTTTCTAAGGGCAAACAATAAATATCCCAGCGCGAAGCGCGAGATTAAAAAATTTACGAACGTGAAGCGAGACGCGCGCCATGCTCGCGAAGATGCGGGCAGATTTTGTATTATGGTGAAGACTTTCTTGCATTCTTTGCACTTAAACAGATTATTGTTTTTCAACAAACAGGAGATATAAAACGAAAGTAACAAAATGTATGTTGCAGTAACGGCATTCCGAGAAATGACGAAAACACTCGCATACATTTTTTAATTCAGTAGCATGACGCAATGCGCATGCGCAATTTGATCAAATGCATTTGACCAAAATTTATTTTACAATAGCTTGGGGGAAAAAATGATTTTTCACCATAAGTGTATTCTAATATTATTTTTTTCAAAGGCTATTCAATTAAATAATAAAATCTATCATTTTCCAACGAGTTTGGTATTTAATTGAACATATTGTGAGAAATAAAAATAATATCCAGATTCAAGTGTGAACAATCATTTTTGCCCATGTTATTAAAAATATTAAGTTTAAACGATTTAAACCTTCAATAGGATTGGTATTATTATAGCTTGGCCCTCAGCGTGAAGACATCTTACATGCTGACGTCAACACTTAAGATGCCTAATTGAGCATGCGCTGGAAGCCATGTGCTTGCTGTCGCGGACTCGCGGGCAACAATAATAGCATTTACCATAAAGAGGGTAATGGGTAAAACGCACGTGGATTTAACGGTTAATTGGATAGTTTCAGGTTTCAGTTTAACAAATTGCTACTGGTTAATTGTACCTATTTTTTCGAGCTTTTATAGGTAAGTACTAAAATAAAAACCTGTTCTAAGCGTCGAGATCGGAAACATAATATCCCTCTGCGTAGAAAATAGACTGCTTTGTTATATTTAAACCGGTATTTTCTTTTGTTTTTTCTGCACTTTTTACATTGTGATAATGCACATAGTTCCTTTCTACATATTTTTTCTGTAATCTTTTGACACACTGTTATTATTTTCATAACATTCATTTAATTTAAGAAGAATACCACACCTCGAGCACCCCATGATAAATATAGGTTATGTTTAGGTTTCCTTTTTCCTGATCTTTTTGATCATTCAGATGATTGTATAGGATTTTATAAAATATGTATTATGAAAAATTCGAGTCTTTATAAGATGTTTAGGACTTTTATAAGTTTGGATGAAATAAAGAAATATTTAATAAATTTTCGGAAATGTTTTAAAATTTAAAACATTTTCATTTCTTTAAAATATTTTTAACTGATTCGAATTTTTCTTCAAATTTTGACAAATTATTCAAAATGTAAAAACTTATCTTGTCTTAAAAATTTTACCAGGAATGTTAAGAAAATTTTGTATTTTCTTGGAACCTTTCGAAATTATTTTAAAGCTTCTAAAGGTTTTTGAAACTCTTTTAAAGTTTACACTTCTAGAATCTTTTCCACTGTACTAAATATTTCTTAAGTTTACTCAATTTTTTATTTTACTAAATTAAAAAATTTTACTTTAAAATCTTTTATACTCTTTTTCGAAAAATTAAAAAATTACCTTCAAATCTTTCAGCTTCTTCTTTGGCAATTTGTGAAATTTTTTGAAATCTTTTTAAATAGTCTCTTAAAATTAATTTTTCAAAATAAAAAATCATTTACATTTTTTCTAGGAACCTTAACAGATTAAAATATTTACAAGTTTTAATTATTTTTCAATCGTTTCAAAACTTCTGAATATCTCTTAAACTTACTCGAATTCTTTCTAAAATTATGTAATTAGGCAATATTGCACAATTTTGCTTAGAACTGTTTCATACTATTTTAAAAAATGGTAGGAATTCATTAAAAATGTGTTTTTTCATCTTTTTCAATTTTCTCTTAGAATTCAGTACAAAACAATCATTTACCTAAAACATTTTTAATCTTAAAAACTTAGAAAATTTGTCTGAAACTCTTCCATATTCTTTTTCCACACATTTTAACATTTTAAAAACGTAAAATTATTCTTTTAAAATAAAACCTGAACCATTAAAAATTTTCCCAGAAATATTGAAAAAAAATCTTCAATTTTTCGTAATTATTACAAAGCTTCTAATTTTTTATCGAATTCTTCAAACTCTTTTCCACTTTTCATTGCTCCAAATATAAAATTCTTAATTAAAAAAAAATTACAACATTTTATTTTAAGTTTCAAAAGCTGTGAATTTTTTGTTTAAAACGTTTTAAATTCGATAATTTACCATTGTTCAGTAATTCTATTTTTAAAAAATTCTAAATTTGAAAATAGTTAATTTTGAAGTTGTGAAGTTGATTGATTTTCAGTTTAAATATTAAGTAGTGAAATTATTTAAATTATTAAGCCGAAAATTCCCATTTTTCCCATTAAGAATCTCCATGTTTATAGCCCCAAAGACTTTGAAAGTGTACAATTTAAAGTATTCCTCATTTACAGGTCATTTAATATCAAAAATTTTGAATTGGGATTGATTCAATTATTTGAAGTTTTTAATTTAAAATTATTTAATTTCAACCGCTTACTCAAATAATTGAGAATCATTCAGCTTCAAATTAATTGATGTCAGACAAAAAATTTATATTCTCGATTTTTAAAATTCCATCACTATAAATACAGTGATAACTAGCGAATGCAAAATTTGAAGCATAAAATTTCACTCAAATTAAAATAGGATATTTTCCAGAGCTGGATAAAACAATAATGTTGATTAATGAGCAGGAATTTGAAATGGAGTTAGTTTCAAAAAAAATTCCAGTTTCTTCAGTAAAAAACACAGTTGAACAAAAACCGGAAGTTCCTCGCAAAAAGAATAAAAAAATACGTAATGAATTATATGAAAAAATTCTAAAGCAAATGGAGTTTTACTTTGGAGACGAAAACTTGAGCAAAGACAGATATTTGGCAAAACTCATCGACGAGGATCCTTGTAAATATTCAAATAATTTCCTGCAGTCTATACCACTTTTTTATGCGAAAATTATAAATGCAGTATTATTTTGTAGGGGTTGACCTAAACATATTTATTGCCTTTAAGAAGATGGCAATTCTAACAACGGACATGAGCAGAATAGCCAAGGCTTCGAAGAAATCGACGATGCTGGATGTTTCAGAAGACGGCACGAAAGTTCGTCGCACTACTCCAATCAGGGAAAAAAATAATTCTGAAGAATGCACTGTCTATGTTCAAAAATTGCCTCCATATTCTCGAAATTGCATTAAGGTATATTATTTACTTGTTTAGAAGTTTCCAAAATATTTAGGTATTTAACATTTATTAATTTATTTTAAAAAAGAATGACTTTTCTACTGTAAATTATGGCCTTTTTAGAAAATAATTAAATTTTTTACATTAAAGTTGAATTTTCAAGCTAAAAGATATAATTCTAAACAGCAAAGTGTCGTTTATATTTCTATAAAAAGAGATCAAATTTATACAAAAAAAAAAGAATTTCAAAACTAAAAAGACGAATTTTCAACAAATAAAGGATTTTTCTACTCAAGAAAGAAAAAAAGGTTTATATAAATTGTTGAACCTTCAAGCGAAAAGACGAATTTTCTCTACAAAATTTGAAATTTCAAAGAAAAAATATGATTTCAGCAAGACATTAATTTTCCATGAAACTGATGCCTTTTTACCCAAGAAAAAAAACTGTTACCCAAGTCGTATAAATTATTTTAAAAAAATTATTTCTTAACAAAGTGATTCAACCAAATCTTTCAAACAAAATAGTTAAATAACTAAGCAAAGAAGAATAATTTCTACCAAAAAGTGGAATTTTCGTTAAAAAAATGAAAATTCTACGAAAAAAGATGAATTTTAAAATCAAAAAGTTAAAATTAAAAACAAAAAAATAGTTCAATTTTCTGCTAAAAAAATATTCCAATTGACTTTTCAAGATTAAAATATGAAATTTTTTAACAAAAAATAAGTTTCTAAGAGATACAAAAAGACGATTGTTTATCAATCAGAAAGGATGAGTTTTTAATAAAAGAGTTGAATTCTATGCGAAATAGTTGCATTTTTATCCGAGAAAAATGAAATTTGTGCTAAAACAGATAAATTTTTAATAAAAAGCGACAACTTTTCTTTTAGTTGAACTTTCATCTACAAAAGATTTCAGGTTATTTTTCAACACAAAAATATAAATTTTAAACAAAAAGTAAATTTTAAACGAAATGTTTAAAATGTCAACAAAAGATTAGAATTTTTAACCAAACAGTTACATTTTTATCCAAGCAAGATGAAATTTCTATTAAAGCAGATGAATTTTTAATTTTAAAAAACAAAAAAATAGTTGAATTTTCATCCAGAAAAGATTTAAGTTTTCTTTACAACACAAAAATATTAAATTTAAATAAAAAAGTAAATTTTCTACGAAATAGTTGAAATTTTAACGAAACAGCAGAATTTTTAAACAAGAAATATGACTTTTCCACAAAATTGTTGATCTTTCAAACAAATAGTTGCATTTTTGTCAAAGAAAAATGAAATTTCTATTAAAACAGGTGAATTTTGAAATCAAAGAGACAAATTTTCAAAAAAGAATCGAATTTTTATCCAAAAATATTTAAATTGTCTTTTCAACACAAAAATACGAATTTTAAACAAAACGTAAATTTTCTAGGAAATAGTTGACTGTTCAACAAAATAGTTACATATTTATCCAATAGAGACGCCATATTTCTACTAAAAAACATGAACTTTTAAATTAAGAAGACAAATTTTCAGAAAAATAGTTTTCAGTTGACCCTCAGCGACAAAATATCAATTTTAAACAAAAGTTTAATGTTCTACCGAAAGAATTCAATTTTGAACTCAAAAAGACGAATTTTTACAAAACTGTTTAATTTTACACCGAAAAAGATGTCTGTTTTAGAAAATTGTTAAGTTTTCAACCAAATAACTTTATGAACTTAGAGAACATTTAGGGCTTAAACCCAAAAGAAAATCCAACTATATTTTTAGGTAAAAGTTCGTTTTTTTATTGAACAGGGTATTATTACATTTACGGTTTGGAAATCATCTGAACTGGTTAAAAATTCTATTATTTGGTTGAAAATTTAATTATTTTGTTGGGAATGCAACTATATTGTTAAAAAATGTCATCTTTTTTTAATCTAAGATTCAACCACTTTGTTAAAAATTCATTTTTTAGTTGATGGTTCATTTCTTCTATTTAAAATTTAAGAATTTTGATGAAAATTCGTTTTATGTTTGGTTGGAAATAAATCATTTTCAGTTAGAAGTTCAACTTTTTGGTTAAAAATTGATCCTTTTTGGGTAAAAATGTAATTGTTTATTTAAAATATGCTTCGTTGAGTATTTATTTTGTATGGTTGAAAAATCGTTGTTTTCGGTTGAAAATTAAACTTTTTGTAGATTATTCGTGGTTCTGACTTTAAAATTAAATATTTTATTGAAAATTGATTTTTTTCTAGAAGAAGAATTAATCTCCTTTTTTGAAAATTCTTTTCTTTTGTTCTGTTCAAAGTTTTTTTTAACCGAGTTTATCTGAAAATTGAACTGTTCCATTTTTGGTTTAAACTCTGTTCTGTATATTGTATAAGTTAAAAATTAAATTGTTTGATAGAAAGTTCATATATTTCGTTGAAAAGTTGACTTTTTGGAGAAAAAAAATTAATATAATTTTTTTTAAATTCACCTTTTTGGTTGAAAATTCATCTATTTAATAGAAAATTAAACTGTTTGGTAGAAATTCATATATTTTGTCCAAAAGTCATCTTTTTTGGGTAGAAAATTATTTTTGTGAATAGAAAGTTCAAATTTTTTGATTAAGTATTTTAATAAATCACCTTTTTAATTGAAAATTATATTTTTGTTAAAAATATAATATACACTTTGTTTAAAAAATTTGAAATGCTTTCCAATTTTAAATTATTTTAAAATATTTTTCAAAACTTAAATTTCTAAATTACTGAAAACAGAAGGGCCTTTCCCCATTTTCGCGAGTTGAAATGAAAATTCAAGAGAGTTCATGTTTTTTTTTGTTCAAAAGTTTATTAATTAATCTCAAATTTACCTTTTTTGTTTAAAAATTGTTTTATTTGATTCAAAATTTCACTATTTTTTTTTAATTCACCAATTTTGTTTAAAAGTCATCATTTTTAGTTAAAAATTCGTTTCTACCAACAAATTTTTTTGCATACAAATTAATTTATTTAATTTCAAATTAGTCTTCTTTGGTTTATCTCTTCTTGTAGTAATTTCATCTTTTTTTAGAAAAAATAGAACTTTCTGGATAAATATTAAATGCATTTCAAGTGAAAAATACTTGGTTGATTTTTTGGTTGAAAATTTGTTCTCTTTTGATAGTAAATTAATCTCCTTGGATGAAAATTCAACTAATAGGTTAAAAATGTATGTTTTTTGTTGCCAATTGGTATTTTTTACGGGGAAAATCAATCTTCTTGATTGAAAAATCAATTATTTGGTTGAAAATTTAACTGTTTTGTTTTTGTTGGCCATTTTTCATGTTTAGTAGAGAATTAATTTCTTTATTTGATAAAAACTAAACTGAATCGGTTGAAAATGAATTCTTTTGTTGAAAATTCACATTTTTGGGTTGCAATTTGATATTTATTAGTTGAAAATCCAACTATTTGGTTAAAAATGGATATATTTTGTAAGAAATTGATGTTTAATGACAGAAAACTAATTCTCTTGGTTAAAAATTGAGCTATTTCTTTGGAAATTTATTAATTATGTGGAAAATTCGTCTTTTTTGGTAGAAAATTAATTAAAAAATAAATAAATCTGCAACTTTTTGGTTGAAATTTAATCTGTTTTAATTGAGGTTTCAAGTATTTTGTTGAAAATTCGCTTTTTTCTATTAAATACTTTAAAATAAAAATGTTAAGGTTCAAATATCACCTATTGTATTTTTTGTTGAAGATCATTCTTTTTCTTCTTCAAACTACTGTTCTGTAGAAAATTCAACTTTTATGTTAAAAATTATTTTTTTTTATTGAATTTTTTTTCAAGTTAAAAAGGTATTCCATTTTCTTTTAATTCATTTTTTTATCAGTAGGTTCATTTCTTCGGTTAAAAATTTTAACAATTTTGATGAACATAAGTTTTCTGTGTTGGTTGGAAATACATTTTTTAAACTAACAATTAACCTATTCTATTTTTTTAACTTATCTTTTTCAGTCGTTTTGACTTTAAAATTATATATTTTGTTAAAAATTCCTGTATTTTGTTCAAAATTAATCTTTTTTATAGAAGATTAATCTATTTTTTCGAAAATTCATCTTTTTGGTCGAAAATTTATATAATAAAATCCGTTTTAATTGAGTATTCAAGTATTTTGTTAAAAATTCGCTTTTTTGTATTAAATTTAACTAGTTTTAATTTAAAATACACATTTTTGTGGTTAAAATAGCAACTATTGCATTTTTTGTTGAAGATTATTCTTTTCTGTTTGAAAATTCAATTGCTTGTTTGAAAGTTAAACTTTTTCGTAGAAAATTCAACTTTTTATATTGAAATTAGAACATATTTGTGGAAAATTAAACTGTTTTGTAGAAAATTCCACTTTTATGCAGAAAATTCTTTTTTTAATTTAAAATTCTTTCTTGGTTTCAAAATTTAGTATTTTTTGTAAATTGAAGATATTTGTTCAAAAATCGTCTTTTTGGTAGAAAATTAATCTTCTTATTTGAAAATTAAATTATTTGATTAAAAATTCAACTGTTTTGTATAAATATCGCCTTTTTTACTTGAAAATTCTACATTTTTATGGAATTTCTTGGTTTTATTGATTAGGAAATTTTTCTTGACCGAAATTACAACTCTTATTGAAAATTAATCTCTTTTGGTAGATACTGTAATTTTTTTAGTTCAATTTAACGGTTTTTATTTCAAGTGAAAATCTTTTTTTGCTTGCAATACCAACTATTATATTTTTTGTTGAGAATTCATCTTTTTTGATGAAAATTAGTTTTTTTCCTTGTTGAAAATTAATTTTTTAAGTGAAAATTTAACGAATTTGTTCAAAATTCAATTTTTTGGTAGAAAGTTCATCGTCTTGTCTTAAAAATTCAAAAATTTGGTTGAAAATTAAAAGGCTTAGTAGAAAATTCAACTGTGTTGTTGAAAATTAATTACTTCATTTTTGGTTAATAATACATCTTTTTTGGTTTCAAAATTCAGCCTATTTGTTTGAAAAGTGACGCAATTTGTTGAAAAATCGTCTTTATTAGTACAAAAAATCTTAATCTCGTGGGTTGAAAATTTAACTAATTGATTAAAAATTTAATTACTTTTGT
The DNA here is from genome assembly GCA_035041075.1 of Acraspis erinacei. Taxonomy (NCBI): domain Eukaryota; kingdom Metazoa; phylum Arthropoda; class Insecta; order Hymenoptera; family Cynipidae; genus Acraspis; species Acraspis erinacei. Next base: position 52,413,966 of record JAWWLR010000002.1, read on the forward strand.
TGAAAATTTAACTTTTTTGTTATAAATAGCGTCTTTTTGGTTTGTAGATGCAAATTTTTTAACGAAATTTAGCGCCTTTATTGAAAGAATTTTTTTTTGTCGAAAATTTAACGCTTGTTTAAAACCCGCCATTTAATTTGAAAATTCATATTTTTTGGTTAAAAATTCAACTTTTTGGTCGAAACTGGTACTATATTTTGTTAATTCACAACAAAATTGTAATTTATTCACGGCTACTTATGCAGATAATACTATTTTATGTGTTATTGTTTTCCTCTACAATAGTTACGTTAGTATTTCTAAAAAAAATTTCTTTTAAAGACTGCAAAAGATAGAAAGAAGGCAGGAGATTTGAAGGCCTTCTTTTTCTTTCCTCATTTTTTTTTTTTATTTCAAATGAACTTATTTGCCTGTGCGCTTTTCGAAATTTGATTCTTCTAAATGATCCTTCGAATTTAAATCGTCAAACTTCTACAGATATTTTTTTTTCATAAAAAAATATTTAATTTAACAGGCATTTAGAGACAAAGGCCAATCTGACTTTGTACGAAATCCTCCTAAAGTGGAGGAAGAACACAGAAGAGGCAAGAAACGAAGAGAAAGAAATTCAGAGAGTTTGAATTCGTCTAATAGAAATTACGAACTTGATGATTCATCTGCATCCGAATGTTATAAAAAACGAAAGAAAATAAAGCACAAATCTTCCGAATCAGAGCCAACAAAATACTCATCTGAGCAAATGAAAATACTACCAGAAGAAGAGAATTTCAGCAATAAAAAAAGTCGAAAGATAAGAGATTCTAAAGCAGGAAATGCGGAAGAGATAAGCGAAAAGGAATCCGATCCGGAAATTGGGTTAGAAATCATGGCGAAGAGAGAGTGGAAGCGAGTAAGGAATAAATATCTGGAGATGCAGGGCAGAAATGTTGAGAATATTAATTCAGAGAAGGAAGAATTAAGGGAAAAGGATATTAAAGAAGAAAAATCTGATAGAGTTTCTTTCACGCCTGAGGTGATCGTGAATATTGACAATGGGATGGAGGCTTCTTGCAGAGATTCGAAAAACTTTCACGTAAGTGTCTATTTATCTGTTCTTTATCTGTTACTTTAAAAGTTACTTTTTTCACTTTTCTAATTTTATCATTTAAAAATAAAAATAACTAATGTGACAATTTATATAAAATCGTATACTGTGTATCTAGGACGAGTGAAAAGTATTTTTTTTTAACGAAGCAGTTCAAATTTCAACCAAGCAGTTACACTTTCCACCAAAATATATCTTCAACTAAAAAATTGAATTTTGAAGAAAGTAGTTCAACTTCCAACAAGTAGTTAAATTTTAAAGCGTAAAAGACGATTAAAAAAATAGCTGAACCCTCTACATACATTTTTTTTACCAAAAGAGTCAAACAAAGAGTGGAATTTTCAACAAAAATTCTGGTAATTTTTTCAACCAACTAGTTGAACTTTCTACCAAAATATTAGAATCTCTAACAAAATACATGACTTTTCAGCCAAAGTAGATGCATTCTCAAGAGGAAATATAATAGTTGATATTATTTTTATCAAAAAAGATTTTTTAAAGAAAATTGAAGAATCCTCAACCAAATTAGAGTAATTTTCTTGTAAAATAGTTGAATTTTCAATTTTGAACAAAGTTACTTTTCAACCAAGTAGTTAAATTTGTTAGTCACAAAGGAAAAAAAGTTTACTTAATTTTTTGAAACTTCAAGCGAAAAGAGGAATTTTCTGTACGAAAATGAATTTTCAGCAAAAAGAAAATAATTTTCAACAAAATAATTAAATTTTCAACAAAAGAGATAAATCTTCATTCAAGAAAAAAACAAGTTTTCAACAAACTAGATCAACTTTTACCCAAGCAGTTGAATTTTTAAAGAAAAAGGATCATATTTTCAACTAAAAATGATTTCTGAACAAAATGGTTTAACCAAAATGTTTGAACAAAATAGTTGAATTCTCAAGCTAAACATTTTTTATTTAAAAAGACAAATTTTTAACGCAACAGTTAAATTTTTAACCAAAAGGGATAACTTTTTAAGAAAATTGTTAAATTTTCAACCAAACAGTTGCATTTTATCCAAGAAAGGTACAATTTCTACTAAAATAGACGAATTTTTAAACTAAAAAGACAAATTAAAAAAAATAGTTAAATTTTTTACCAAAAAATATTTCAGTTGACTTTTCAACACTAAAATATGAATTTTAAACAAAAAAGTACATTTTCTACAAAAATATTTCAGTTTTCAATCAAACAGTTGAATTTTTGGCCAAAAAGAAAATAGTTCAGTTGACTTTTCAATACGAAGCTCAAGCTTAAACCTCGCTGAAGTTCGCAACGATTACAAAAAACGAATTTACAAACAACATTTTTTTGGGCGAAACCTATTATTTGAAAGTTCTAAACGGATCAATTTATTTATCGCATTTGCTTGAAAAAGGTGTATTCGCTTAGAATATCCGAACATACCGCCATGCAACCCCTAAGAATCGAAAAAATCATACAAAATTATTCAACTTCCAGACCTAAATTTTTATGGTTTAGAATGGTTCCATGGTTCAATAAAAGAGTTAAATTTCCAACAAAAATCTGCAAGCAAATAGTTCCATTTTCTACCAAAATATTTGAATTTCCAAGTAAAATAAGATTTTTTAAATCTTTTTGGTATAATATTCATTTGTTTCGCTGATAATTGAACTATTTTGTTGAAAATCTATTTTATTTGCTTAAAAACTTACTTCCCTAACTGAAGACTTAACTATTCTATTTTTTGTTTGAAATTTATATTTTTTAATTGAAAATCATTCATTTTATTAAATGCTTGTCTTTTTTTTGTAGAAAATTTTATATTTTATGGTTGAAATTTCATTTGCTTTGTTGAAATTTAGCTTTTTTGTTGAAAATTAATTTTTGTTACTCAAAATTTAACTATTCTTTGATATTTTTGGTTTAAAATTGAACTATTTTGTTGAAAAGTTATTTTATTTTCTTAAAAACGTATTTCTCTAACTTAAAATTAAACTATTCTATTTTTTGGTGAAAATTCATCTTGTGAATTGAAAATGCAAATATTTAATTTATTAACTTTTGTTAAAGATTCGTTTTTTTTAAGTGTATGTTTTTTTTTACTAAAAATGTAGCTATTTCATTTTGGTTAGAAAATTGATCTTTTTCAGTTTAAAATTCAGTTATTTGATTGAAAACTGGTGTTTTTTATATGACAATTTAATTTTTTTGTAGAAAATGCATATTTTAGGGTTGTAATTTCATTTTGTTTTGGTTTAAATTCGTTTTTATTACTTAAAAACTCAACCTTTAGGGTAAGACTTTTTTCCTTATTGATTGAAAAATATTTCTTGGTTGAAAATTCAACTTTTGTTGAAAACTAGTTTTTTGTTGTTTATGTCAACATTTTTTTTATTCAAGATTAAACTATTTTTGGTGAAAATATAAAGTATTACACTTTTTGTTGAGAAAGTAAAAATAAAATAATAAAATTTTACATAAATAAATCTTAAATGTTTGTCAGTTCTATCACTGCCTTTCAACTGCAACTCAATCGTAAATAAGTAACCAGGGTGGAGACCAGTAACCAGGGTTTTTTGCTCGGTGAGATTTATTTCGCTGACTTAAGTTTGATAATCGAATTGATGATTATTTCAAACATATAAAAAACAATAATTTTTATCAAAACGCGGATTTATCACGTTATATTCACTTGCTCCTAATTTATCCTGACTTGGAACAGCGAATTTTAGAAAATAATTAACGTTTTTATTTTAGGTCAGGGAGTGTCTGTGCAG
>JAWWLR010000002.1:52425482-52438125 GCA_035041075.1 Acraspis erinacei
CCAGAATTAATGTTGAAAAATGTTAAAAGTCGATACATACCCGAAATCTAACCTCGAAACGCGACCGCGGTTTCATTAATTTTCTCTAAACTGGTGAACTATTTTTAAGAAAACGTTGTTTAGATCGATAGAGCTTGAAAGTATTTCGAAAGTACTTTTTTTTCTTAAGTCGCTCTGCTGAATTTACAACATGTTTTTAGTCTCTCCTGAAAAAAGTGAAAAATGCCGTTTGACCCCTTACGCATTATTACCCTGCATTTAGAACTTTTTGACGCTTGGAAAAAATTATAAAATATTTTATACATTTTCGGAAGTATTTCAAAGTTTTAAAATATTTGTAATCTCTTCGAAATTTGTAAAATTCGTAAAATAAAACTTGCAATACTAGTTATATGCTCAGTTAAAAAACTGGGTAAATTTTCCACTATAAAAAATAATTTTTAACTAAAATGATGAATCTTCACAAAAAACTGATTTTAAACAAAGTAGTTCAACTTTAAAGTAGGTAGTTAAATAAAAAAAAAGACAAAGTGAATTCGCAACGCAAATTATAATTGTTGATATTTAGTCAAAAAAGATTTTAACTTCAATCAAAAACAGTTCAATGCTGTAAAAAACATAAATATTCAACAAAATATGTAAATTTTGAACTAAAGAGGTGAATATTCGACGAAAATGATGAATTTTGTTTTCTCTAAAAATTCAGTTATTGAATTTTTTCGTAAACTATGAAAAATATCGCAAAATAACAAGAGACATTTTTCGTAGAACTTTTTTTAGACGTGCAAACTTTTATTTTAATATTTTTTGTGTCTATCATTGTTTCCAATAAAAAGTAAACAATTCGTTTTTGTAACAAAAAGAAATTCTCCTGGCTATAAAAGTTATTTAGTATAAGCATCAAACTTACAAGATATCTTCATTAACCAAGTACAAGTTCACAAAAAATTGATAAAAAATTTAAAGGTGCGTTTTTTGAGAAAATCGATTTTTAATTTTTTCAGAAAAACCGCTACATTTTTGTTAATTTTAAACCTTTTTTCAATTTTCCGGTAGATTTAAAGTGGTTTAAAGACAAAAATTCGGATGCTTTAAAAAACAAAGCACAACATATAAATACGCAGAAATAAAGAAAAAATTCTGTTTGAAAATCGGAAAAATACGTATAGCCTAATTACCTCTAAAAAAAGCACATATTTCGCCTTCGGGAGGTTTTGCGATTTCAAGTGTATGGCCCTGCCTAATTTGAAATAGATTCGGTCTGTCAAAAAATTTCACAAAAATTTCAAGGATTCGAAATATTTTACAAATATTTAAAAAGGTTCCAGTAAAATTTCACAGAATTTTCAATATATCACAACGATTTTAAGTACTTCAAGAGATTTCAATGAATTTACTAATGCTCACGAAAAAATTAGAATGGATAAAGCCTGGATTTTTGTTTAAGTCGCAGCAATATTCTTTTGTAAATGCATGATTAATTTTCTAATTAAAATGTATCTCAATTTTGTAGGGCACTTGTTTGGTTAACGGAGGTGAAAATTTGGTTCTAAACCATAATGCGAGCCACAACCTTTCTGAAAAAATAAAAGGTGATTTACAAGATGTATTGGGTCACAATTTGTCTGATGAATTTCGAAATACTGATCAAAGTATTCAATCCAGAAGTCATCTCCCGCATCGTTTGATTGGCATTATGTATCAATTAGACCTGTCGGTACTTTGCACTCTTAGGAAGTTTAAGTTCAAACATAAATATCCTACATTGTCTCTAGGGTTTGGAGTTTCTGAAATTGATAAAGTTAATAATATTGCTCTTCATTATGAAGAAAAGTCTATTTACATACAAATTGAAAATGTAGAAAAACCTCATATAGAAGATGATATTAGTTATGATAGATTATTTACTAAAGGAAACCGGCCTTTTTCTATAAACAATTACTTTAATAGTTTTGTTCATCATCTATTCTCTAAAGCAGAAAGTTCGTCAAATACTTTAGAATATCTGATTATCTGTACTAATTCAGGTTTGGATTTGACAGAAGAAATGAGATTAAAACAAGGGCGGTCAAAAAAATATTATCCTTTTAAATTTGATAACCTAGTGAAATGTGACATTTTAAAAGACTTTTTGTTTTCAAATGATAATACGATAAAACAAGGTTTTTATCAATTTTCACAAGACAAAACATCAAGAGAAGAATTTTTAAAGCAGTTACAATTTTCCCCTGTTGTGAGAAAAGTGATAGCAGAAAGAGTATTGCCTCAGGGATTTGAAAAAGAAGTGAAAGACATTTTTTTGGATAAATTAGTATTTGCAGTAAATCAGCCTAATAGACAAGAACTGAATAGCATAATTAAAAATGAAATAAAAAATAGTAAATTGCAATATGATTATAGAGAATTACAAGAGGAAGTACTACAGGATTTGATATCTGTGGAAAAGCACAAAAAACTTGAAAAATCAGTCAATTATATTCCTAGAATTATATATGAATTTAATTTGTTAATATTGTTATTACATGATATGGTTTTACATAAAAGTGTATCTTCCATAAATTCTGATACGTCTAACGACATTTCTATTTACTCTAAAGATAAAGTTACTTACGTGAAGACCCATACAGCACATAGTAAAATTGGTTATAGTCAGTTATTTTCCTCGGCAACAGAGAAAAAGAACCCGTTTTCTATTAATAGCCTTTTTACTATTTTTATTGAAAAATTGAAGCAAGACGTAGAACATTTTATTTTTTATACTAATGCAGACCTAGATCTTACAGAAGAAAATACATTAAAGCAGGGACGCTCTAAAGAATTTTATCCTTTAAAATTCGATGTTATTGATATTCGAAAGAAAAAGTACAAAATTTTACGACATTTTACTAGTATAGATGAAAATAGTCCTTATCAATTTGCGCGGGAAGAAACAAGAGAAAAGCTCTTAAGTTTGTTAAAGCTTCCACTTTCTCTGCAAAAAGAGAAAAAAGAAGGAAGACTTTCTGACGAGAATGAAAAAGAAATAAAAGAAAAGTTTTTAGATAAGCTAATATTTGCGGTTAATCAACCCAATATTAAAGAATTGAATGACGTTCTTAGAGACCGTATAAAAAGCGATAACAAGTCTGAAAATGTTCCCTACAATTACGGAGAGTTAGATGAAATAGCTTTACGTTGGTCAGAGTTTAATGAAGTTGGTCCTATCACACCGAGAATAATTAAAGATCTTTTAGAAGATATTAAAAATAATAGACACAGTCATCAGGAAATTCGCAGTAAGAATATTAGCGAAGAAATTAAATTTGCTAAAATTGTGGTGGGTACGCAACAGACATTTACATTTGATCAGTTCTTGGATTTTTTGATTAAAGAAGATAGAATAGAGATGTTGAAAAGCAAAGGAGTAAAGCTAGTTAATATGTCCAACATTTTAAACAAAGCAGGATCTAATGCTGAAAAAACATTTAAAGGCTTGTACAATCTTTGGTTTGATGCAGAAGGAAATAAAACACGATGTTTAAAAACTATAGAAGAAACAGGAATCAATCTATCTTGCATATCCAGTATGTTGAGTGGAGCGAGATCTAATGCTGTGCAAGCTTTCCAAGATTTGTATAATCTTTGGTTTGACGAAGAAGGAAATAAAACGCAATATTTAACAAATCTAGAAGAAAAGGGGATTAATCTGTCCAGGATATCTGGTATGTTGAGTGGAGCCGGATCTTACGCCGCGAAAGCTTTTAAAGATTTGTATAATCTATGGTTTGATGAGAAAGGAAATAAAACGCAGTATTTAAAAACTCTGGAAAAGGAAGGAGTAAATCTCTCTAATATGTCCAGTGTTTTAAGCAGAGCAGGAACTGATGCTGCAGACGCTTTCAAAGAACTGTATGATACCTTTTTTGATGAGGAAGGAAATAAAACGAAATATTTAAAAACCCTCGAAGAGAAAGGAATAAATCTGGCTAATTTGTCCGGCATTTTGAATAAAGCTGGAGCTAAAGCCACTAAAGCTTTTAAGGACTTGTATCATCTTTGGTTTGATGCCGACGAAAATAAAACACAATATTTAAAAGTTCTGGAAGAAAGAGGAATTAGTTTGATCAATATGTCGAGCATTTTGCATGGATCGGGAGCTAATGCTGCGAAAGCTTTCAAAAACTTGTATAATCTTTGGTTTGATTTAAACGGGAATAAGACCCAATATCTGATAACTCTGGAAGAAAAAGGAATAAGGCTGACCAATATGTCCAGTATTTTAGGTGGTGCAGGAGCTAATGCTGCTAGAGCTTTTATTTCTTTGTATGATCTTTGGTTTGATGCGGAAGAAAACAAAACACAATATTTAAAAGTTCTAGAGAAGAAGGGAATAAATTTAATTAATATGTCGAGCATTTTGCACGGTGCAGGAGCTAATGCTGCAACAGCTTTTCATGCCTTGTATGGTCTTTGGTTTGATGCAGAAGGCAATGAAACACATTATTTGAAAGTTCTAGAAGAAAAAGGAGTAAATCTGACGAATTTGTCGAGTATTTTGAATGGAGCAGGAGCTAGTGCTGTAAAAGCATTTACAGAATTATGCAATACTTTCTTTGATGCGGAGGGAAACAACAAACAACATTTGAAGCACTTTATTGAGGAAGAAGACGAGGACAAATGTTTTACGTTGCGTAATTTGTCTGGTATGTTGAGTGGGTCAGGCGCTAGTGCTAAAGATGCTTTTGAAAAATTGCATAACGTTTGTTTTGATGAAGATGGAAAAAGAATGGGACTTTTAAATCATCTCCATGATGCAGGTTTTAAGGCCGTTAACTTATCATCTATATTATTAGGAGCAGGAGTGCGTGCTTCTTCTACTTTGAAAAAGTTGCACAGTGTTTGTTTCGATGGTGAGGGAAAAAGAACAGAAGTGTTGGATGACTTTTATAATGGAGGTTTTATGGCGCCTGATTTATGTAGCATATTGAGTGCAGCAGCGGGCTGTTTAAAGAAATTTCATGATTTTTGTTTTGTTGGAGACACAAAGAAGTATTTTAATCACTTATTAGATGAAACAGAAGGTTTTAGGTCGAGGGAGTTGTCTAAGATATTTCATGGAGCAGGAGCTAATATTTGTTCGGCTTTGAAAGAATTTCATGATGTTATTTTTGATCAGGCAGGAAACAAAACACAGCTTTTAGATGATTTCTATGAAGCAGGTTTTACACCGAGTGATTTATCAAATGTATTATCTTTAGCTGGAAATAATGCCGCTTCTATTTTAAAAAACTTTCATAAGGTTTGTTTTCATAAAGAAAATTATTTAAGTCACTTCCTGGCCGAAGAAGAACTTTTTAGGCCGAAAAAGTTGTCTATTATGTTACGCGGAGTAGGAATTAATATTGGTCCTATTTTTAAAAAATTGCATGATATTTGTTTTGACAAGGCAGGAAGCAAAACAGATTACTTAAACAATCTTATGGAAAATGATCGTCATAAGATACAAAATATATTATTTGAAAAATTGAGAGATTATTAAACTTCGAGAAGAAAATCTAAATAATCCGTGAAGGGTATTTATGTATAGGCAAATTGAAAAATATGTTTGCGGTAGCATTCTAGGATAAACTGTTTTACAGTTGAACAGTGCAATTTTGTGATAAGAGTATAATAATTAAGAGAATTTTATTTTTTACATACTTTATATTTTTGTACAATAAAAAGCACATTTGTAAAAAGAAATGCTTTATATAATTATTTCTCATTATTCTTCATCTTCACAATAACAAGAGGGGGTTTCCCGTATCCGTGAAGATTTTTTTTATTATTTTTTTCATTTTTCTTATAAAATAAAATACATTAGCGACTGTCAACTTTTATTTCGGTTCATAATTTTTGCAAGGAAAGCTCATTACCTGGGTATTAATTTACCAAAGTAGGAATATGCAATTTTTCACCGTTTTAGAGAAAATCGAATTTGAAATTTATACCGATTTTCGGCGAAAAACGCGAGCATAACCCAAAATTGTTTATTTTCTTTGAAATTTACTGATTTATTATTAAATTATCCATGTCCTGCACAATACGCTAAAAATTAAAAATGGTGAATTTAATGCCTTTCGGAATTAGAATATGATGAATAATAATAATCTGAAAAATGTTATGATTACTTTATTTAAAAATACCAATTTTCAATGAAAAACACTCGCATATAATATAAAAAAATTGAAAATTTTAAATCTTCTTTTATATTTAATGGTTTTTGTCCCTGAAAAATTGTAAGTATTCTTGGAAATTGTTTCGAAGAGAATTATTAAACTACGATAACCCCAACTTCGGTTAAAAAAAAAGTATGTAAGATAATTATATTGATATATCTTTTTAAATTAACATTTTTTATCTCCTAGGTTTCAGGTTTTCGAAAGAGGCGAATTTTCAACAAAAGAGTTCAATTTTTTAACACGAAAATATCATTCTCAACAAGTTATATGTTTTTTTAACTAAAAAAGATTAATATTCAATCAGTTGCATTTTTTACCAAAAAGGCGAATTTTCATAAAAACAGTGGAATTCTCAATAAAAACAGATTAATTAAGAAAAAAAGACGAATTATAACGATTATAGTTCGATTTTTAACTAAAAATTATTTTTTAGTCATGAAAGAAAAAAATTCCACCCAAAATATAATTTTAGGAGATAAATAATTTTGAATACAAAATAAAATGTCGAAAAAACATTTATCTTTCAAGTTTATTTGTTTTTATGTTTACATAAATATGTAATTTTTCTAAGATTTTTGTTAAAATTTAAAGATTTTAGATATATGTCGAAAAAGAAATTTATAAATAAATATATTTTAAGCTTACTCAAAGTATTTCTAAAATGTTAAAAAATCTTTCAAAATTATTATTTTTATAAATTACAAAATTATTTTATTTTAAATTATACGAATTTTCCCCAAATTTCTTTTAAAATTCTAAAAACTTACAAAAATTGGCTTAAAATATCCAGATTCTGTTCTGAGAAATTTGCAAAAGCTTTTTTTATTATCTTGCCAATTGAGAAATTTTGTTTTAAAATCGCCCACATTCTTTTTCAAAATTTTAGGGAATAATTTTGAATTACTTCTTAAAATTTCGAAAAAGAATATGGACGATCTTAAAAACAAATTTTTCTATTAGCAAGATTACAAAGTTATATAAAATATTCGTGTTACGTTTAAAAGATATTTAGAAGTTGTAGAAAAATTCTAAATTAATTTAAAACGTAAACAGATTTTTAAGAAGGTATAAAATGCACATTTTTGAATATTTTAAAATGAAAATTTTGCAGCTTTTAAGCATTTTAAAAGGTTTCACGAAAATAAAAAATCTCTTGAAATTTATCGAATGATTATAATTTAAGCTAATTTTTTATTTTGAAAAATTAGTTTTAAGAGAATATTTAAAAAGAATTTTAAATATTTTAAAAGATTTGCAAAATTAATGAAACATAGTGTCGACGATTTGAAGGCAATTTTTCTAATTTTGAGATTTTTTTGAAAAACATCGAATAATTTTAAATTTGAAGATTTCCAAAAAATTAAAAATAAACCGTACATTTCTGAGCTTTCTTGGAAAGAATTTGAAAGATAGTTTAAAAGACATTTTTGTAAAAGTCCTAAATTTCTTTTAAATTGACTCGAAATTTTCCTAAATATTCATTTGATATTTTCATTTTGTATTTAAAATAATTTATCTCCTCAAATTATAATTTGGGTGAAGTTTTTTTTTATTCTTGACTGCAATTTTTATTGCGTGAAGTTAAACCATTATATTAAAAATTATTTTTTTTTACAAAAAATACAGATTTATTATTTTATAAGAAAGAAGAAATTTTATTGTCACGATTTTAATCAATATTAGTCAAGAAATTTTTAATGAAAAAAAATGTCTGCCTCAAAAAATGCACGTCTAAATTCTAAATCAAATAATTTCCATAAAAGCGTCACGTATAAAATGGTAAAGAATCGTTCAAGGAATTGAATGAGTTTTTGTACATTTATAATTAAGAGCGGAACTTATGAATTTTGTCTATTTTGAAAAATATGTAAATAATTTCCATTGCATAATAAAATTATGTCAACAATTTGTCGTAATGAAAATAATATTTCAAAGCGCCTTAGACTTGTACATTTTTATAAATTTTTATTGTATACCGCTAAGAAAGTCCTATAATCGAAATAAATTTGACAAGCGATGGATTATTTGAAATCTTTTTGAAATCATTAACAAATCCTTCATCATTAATAATCCTTATAAAATATTTATAATATATGTAAATCTTTGTTGTATATTTTTAAATGCTGAAATCATTGGGAAATCATTTAAGTCTTTGTGAAAGCTTTTTAAACTATTCGAAATCTTTGCGAAATATTTTAAATCTTTGGAAAATAATTGAAATCTGAAATATTTTTGAAACATTTGTGAAATCTTGGGGAAAATTTTAAATCCTTTTAAATCTATTCGAAATTTTTTTGCGAAATATTTGAAATATGTTTTAAATATTTGGTAATATTTGTAAAAATTATTGCAATCTTTGGAAAATCTTTAGGAAATCATTGCTGTCTTTGTAAAATCTTTTAAATCTAGGCCAAATCTTTACGAAATATTTGAAAACTTTGATATCTTTAGGAAATCATTGATTTCGTTTTTAAATCTTTACGAAATTTTGAAATATTGGGTAGAATTTTTGAGATTATTAGAATTATTGCGAAATTATTGAAATCTTTGTGCAATCTTCGAAATATATCGGAAATTTTTATGGAATAATTAGTCTTTGTGAAATCTTTTAATTCTATCCGAAATCGTTGAGAAATCATTCAAATCATTTTAAAATCTTTCTGAAGCCTTCAGAAATCTGCGAAATATTACAAATATTTGTTTAATATTTGTGAAATGATTGAAATGTTGGGTAAACCATTGCGAAATATTTTTTTTGTCCGACCCTCCTTAAAAGCGCCCCATTGTATGCCGCTTTCAGACCAGTGACGTTTGCACATGCGCACTCCGCCGCTGCGCTGGGCAACATGAAACTTTACGCCCGCTACGCTACGCCCCCAAATGCATGAATTCTTGCCAATATTTGATTTAAAAACATATTTTTACTGAAAAATAGTATCTACGAAGAACATAATGTTACGGAAATTGATCAAATGTTTGAAAATTTTTTTAGAAATTTATCAAATTTTTGAAAATTTTCAAGTTTTCAAAAATTTTGATAATTTTCAAAATTTTTAGAAATTTGGGAAATTTATCAAGTTTTGGAAAATTTTAACATTTTTTTAGACATTTTGGAAATTTATAAAAATTTTCAAAATTTTTAGAAATTTTGGAAATTTTGGAAATCTATCATATTTTTGAAAATTTAGCAAATATTGGAAAACTTTCAAGTTTTCAAAATTTTTTAGAAATTTTGGAAATCTATCATATTTTTGAAAATTTATCAAATTTTGGAAAATTTTCAAGTTTTTCAAAAATTTTCAAAATTTTTAGAAATTTTGGAAATCTATCAAATTTTTGAAAATTTTCAAATTTTTAAAAAAATTTTGAGAAATTTCTAAAAATTCTGAAATTTTTTCAAAACTTCTAAAATTTCGAAAAATGGTCAAAAGTTGGATAAAAAAATTGCAAAACTTTATCAAATTTTCAAAATTTGGAAAAAAATTTCTAATTTTGATATTTTTCGTATCAATAGGCACCAAAATCGCTTAACCCTACAGTCTCCCTTCTGCTAAGTACGCTATTTCCTTCTTTCGCTTGTAATCTAAAATTGTCAAGTAAACCAAACCTCATCTATTTGCTCAAATTCTTTTTTTTAAGGAGGGTAAGACAAAAAGTATAGTGTGTTTCAAGGGCGTACTGCTATTTTGCCTCGTGTGACTTTCGACCTCGCTTCGCTCGGGCGGCAATTTCACACTCATCAAAATAGCCTTCTTTACGCCCTTGATACACAATGTACTATTAATGTGTCCTTTAAATCCCAGCTTTTTTAACAAATGATTCTGTGTTACCTGAAACCGGTTTTAAAACATTAAAAATATATTTGGATAAGTTATAAGTAGGAGATCCAATTGTGGGTACAATTAATCTCCATTTCAAATCTGGTTCGTGCACTTTTTGAAGAGAATAAGCTTAAGCTACAATACTATTATGTGTTTTTAATTTATATGCCGTTCGTTAATTTATTAATCTTTTTTTCTCCCTTCGAATAGCTTTATCTCCTATTGTATAATGATTTGAAAACAATTATTATTTATTATTATTATTTATTATTATTAATAATATTATTATCTCCTATTGTTGGAACAAGATTAGTTTTAATTTTTTTATATAAAATTATCGCTTTTGAGCATGTTTTCCACAGTTTTATTATCAGTATCTCTATTAGTTGCTACCGTTATGTTGCCTTTGTCTGTATTTACAAAAAGTAAATCTTGCTTAACCTTTTGAAAATTTGCAACACGGTCAAAAGCTTTTTCAAGGTTCTTGAAGTTATTATTTCGATTATGGTTTGAGATTAATTGAGTAACTGTTTTTCTGATACTAAGTTTCTGATCTTCAAGCTCTACATTTTTTAAACAATTTTGTATACTAGCAACCATATTATTTATGGGTAACTTATTAAAAACTTATTAAAACTTGTTTGTAATTACATATAAGAAACGATCGTTATTCATATATTATTTATTTAGATTCTCTGAAAAAAGTACGCAGTGATAGCCGAAATATCAAAATTTGTATTAAACGAACTTTCAAGTAATTTCATTTTTATTATTTTAATTTAATGAAGACCGTAAGACCTACAAAAATTCTTACTCGCGTATACTAACCGTTTAGAATGTAGAGAACTTTTTTTTAAAGTACATGTGGTAACAGTTTTAGTACTTTTCCAGTGGATGTAAGTTTTTGGTATAAAATTAAACTTTTTGCTTAAAAATGTATGTTTTTAATTGAAAATTCAAATTTTTGTTTTAAAATTCTTGAATTTGTTTAAAAATTCGTCTTTTTCGGTAGTAAATTAATCTTTTTGTTTGAAAATTAATCTTTTTTAATTGAAACTTCAACTTTTTGGTAGAGAGATCTGGAAGTTTGTTAAAAATTTGTCTTCTTTCGGCAAAAAATTAATCTTTTTGTTTAAAAATGAATCTCTTATGCTCAAAATTTAACATCTTGATTTTAAAGTTAAACTACTTTCTGAAAAATTAGAAAAAATTTCTTTCATAAAAATTCAACTTTTTGGTTGAGAATTTTTTAATTTAGTTAAAAATTCGTTTTTTCAGTTGAGAATAAACGATTTTGTTTAAAAATTCATCTCAATATACCTCAATACCTCAATATATATTAGAAACTGAAAAATAATTAAAATGAGCTCGTTAGCCTAAAAATGCAATTCTTGGCAGGGTCAACACCTTTTTTGGCAGGGATGTTCCCAATTATGAGCACCCCAGTCATATGAGGAGGAAATGGTGTAAGAACCAGATTAAACTAAACTTTAATAGTATCACTAAGAAGTGAATAGTGAAGAGAAACATTTTTCATCAATTATTTTTCATTTATAAACAAATAGTCTGGAATAAATGACTTAATTATCAGCATCTGTCTGGTTCCAATTCCTAGGTAGTAATCCTCGGCTTCTTTTGACTGCTTCAGCAGAATTAGTACAATCGGTCTTTTTTGAAAATTGATTTGCCTTGCTGTTAGTCTCTTTGGCTTTTAAATTCCTTTTTCAAGTAACTCCTTTTGCCGAATCAATAAGATCGTTCATATTTAAAAATTGATTATTTTTAGTTCAGTCTCTTTCGTTTCTAACTTTCTTCTATTTCTATCTTCTTGGGATTTTTCTGAAATTTCATTTCGCCCTTTTTTGTTCTTGCTTTGCAGCTTCCTTAGTCTAAGCTTTATTGTTCTTTCAATTGATTTTTCCTAATACCTAATCACTCCATGCCTCCGATGTTAAAGCAGAGATGCCGTTTTCCTTCATTTGTCTTCCTTTTCATTTGAGGTTAGAGGTAAACGCAAATAATCATGTATATTTCCGTTTTTTACCAATTTTAAAGCAATTTCTTCTGCATGGTAGGATGAAATCACTTATTATTATTTAATACATTTTCAGAAGTATTAAACATTACATCCTAGTTTCTTTTTCTATATGTAAATCAGGCAGTAATAGTTTGGGACAGACTAGTTGATAGTAATACATTAGAGTGCTTTGGGGTTAAGTCTAAATAGCTAGGTTGCAAATTTACTGTTATTTCTAAATAACATACATCACTAAATATAATTACTTATTTAATTATTTTAAACAGCTTCAGTAATTGACTTTAAAATATTGTTTTTGCCTTTAATTCGGTCTTTCATTCTGAATTTTACAAAACAACAAACTAACCTAACCATACTTTTTCCGATTGCCAGGAATAGAAATCATTGTAAGAACCAGCCCTATGGGACTCCCCGATGTTTTGTACAGCAGCTGTTGTCGCTTGCAATTTCCACATGACGGGTGAACTCATCCGCTAGCCACCAGATAGCGCGTCATTCGTCCTGCGATAGAAAAACATTGAGTCTTATGTGTCAAAACTATTAAAATAATAAAATATAGTTTTTTAATTTATTATTCGGGCTTT